>CM024795.1:31892090-31963751 GCA_014281875.1 Nibea albiflora | reverse complement strand
TGGACTGTTTAGGTAATATGAGTCTGTGGCAACCATATCGTATCACATGTTCTAATTTAGTTTCAACATCTGAGATGGTGAACATGTAAAAGAGAGCTGAGGATGAATACTAATTTGCCCTCATGTTGTTTGCCTCAGTGAGAGGAGCTTTGTTGCCAGGAACCAAACCAACTTTTGATCCTGAATCTCACTTTGCATGAAATTGTGACCAAACATTTCCTGGTCTGTCACAGCCAAACAGATAAAAGAAGGGACTAGTTTAAAGGTGAATGTTCATCTTTTCTCTCTCTGAAGTATTTTTATTGAATTTGGCCTCCTTACTGGATTTAGTTGTGAGTGAGGAGAACCTTCTGACTAATACATCCAGAGTGAGCTGTGAGTTCTGACCTTAGCTGTACATTTATCCCTTAAAAAGTCTAAAAAAGCTAGTTGGATCTGCATGCTATAATCTTCTACTCTACTTAAGTGAGAAGCAATCTGTATTTTGTCTAAATGTTTTTTAAAGATATCTGGTGACTTATACAGAGATTAAAAGTCAGGATACCTCTGTCCTCAGCTACATTTTGACCGCTTTTTAATCTGTCTCATGAATGTTATCATGTATAAGCTATAGCTGATGTCCCCATTTAGCTTCTCCCTACCAGCTTAGATGATTTATCATTTTAGTAGCTTCTGATATTACAGACACTTTATGATCATTTTGTAGGCCGTGGTTACGGGACTGTCGAACTATCAGAGAGGTGTTTCTGCTATTTCGCCTATACCACCATTGATTGAACACCTGTCAGTGTAACACAATACAAGTCAACAGCACCACAATCTGCAGCCTCCTAATGACCATATCGTGAATGTAACACCTCTCTACAATATTATAGCCTTATAATGGAGAGCATTACTTACCTTGGAGGTGTACCTCATTGACAGCTGAGTGTGTATCTCTCAAAGATCGACTAAGTTAAGAGTAGTTCTTGTATTTTTGTTGTTTGGTTTGTTTTGTGTCTATTTTTTTTTGTATTTTTGCTTTTATTCAAGTCAGTGCACATTAAGTTTCAAACTCACTTTCTCTTCCACTCACAAACACGATGACATGTTTATGCTGTTTCTGCTTAAGCACACTGGGGTGCTTAAGAACTGTGGTTAAGAACTATTCACATGCTGCATAGCTGAATATTTTAGAGGTCGTGGGCTATGATTTGACTAGCCTACACCTAACACCTACAGACATCACGTATTTACATGTGGTGAGGTGAAACTAGTTTTATTTCCTTGTTGTTTCCTTGACTTTCCTGCACCGGTTGCACCTGCTATTACTGGATTAGCTGGATGTGAGCCTGTGTACCTGCTGAACTGCTTCCTGGGTTCCTTGTTCACCTCTTGATACATCAAATGATGAATAAACACTTACATAAGGCATTCTCATGGCTGGTCTGAAGTAGCTTGAGCAAAAAGCCCATTTGCTCTTTTGGAAAGTGTTAGATTTTTCTGTTGCCGGTGCATATAATAACTGTTATTCTCTGATTTTGCATCATGTTTTCACGGACAAATGTAAATTTAAATTGATCTGCAGTTAGTTAAATTACCTTATTTACATGTTCAGTTTAAACAACAACCTCTCAAAATGTCTGCACACACCCCTGCACTCACACAGAACCAGATTTACTTGTTCAGCAGAATTCTTCTGTCAAGATAAAGTGGGCTAATAAACGAGGTAGGTCACTTAATGCGTCCCTTTAACCTCACATTACCCTGACACCACAAGATCAATGTTTAATTCAATAGGTCCTCTTTTTCTATGTCACACGATGTCTAAGTCTCTTTATCTTCTTTTATAAACGTCCTCTTAACACTCTTGTTTATCAAGCAGTTTCAGGTTAGACTCACTTCCTGCCTTTACTAAAAATATGTCAGTAACAAGCCTATCGTCACAGTGAAATGTGACGAAGTACAACGCCAGCAGAGTGGAGAAAAAAGAAAGCTGAAAGATGTCAAATAACTCCCATAAATGTCTCTGTCAGTCCACGTGACTCTTCTCACTTCACTGGCCTTACTTCAGAGTATTCATATTTTATTAGAGTGTTCTGGTGATTTTTCAGAGTAACAGGGATATTTGGGGATTATGTTTTTGAATACACCAAAAAAAAAAAACAGAAAAGAGAACAGAGAAAAGGTTTTTTTGGTTATTTGGGTGACCCGTCCTTTAACTCATACTTCACCAGGAATGTAAGCAGGGCTGATTTAAAAAAAAAAAAAACATGTGACATACAGTATAGTGTTACTAATCATTCAGACATTGCCCTTTGTCTCTTTTGCAAACAAAAAAAACACAAATATTTAAACACCTCCCTAGTTGCGTCAGTTACACATACATACAGCCCGCAGCCAAGAGTCAGAAAAATGCACAATGCTACAGCAGAGTTTACATAATAAACGTATTCAAGATTTTACACATCTGGATCAACAAAAATCATATTTCATAATCTAGTTACAATATGATTTAAACTGCGTGAATAAATGCTTGTTTACGGGGCGTGGGTGCTTGAAAATGGTGTTTTCCATTCAGTTTTCCATGATCCGTGTGTTCCTCTGTGTGTATCCACGTCGCGGCTGATGTGCAGACATGCCTGCCGAGAGCAGGGAGCGCCGCTCTTTCACTTCCAGGTGCAGTCTGCTGCGGTCCAGTCACATTTCAACACGAACGCTTTCGGCCTGATAAATGCGCATGCGCACTAGGGCTGACCCCTCCGGTTTCTGCGTGCAATGCCACGTTAGTAGCGGCGGTAGACACAAAATACCAGCTACTCTCCCAGCCCTTAACAAGAAAACAGACCAAAACCAAGCTATTTCCCCCAGCTGAACCGTAGCCGACCGTATCTGCAGCTCTCTTTCCTCTGTCAAGAAGAATACTCGACGGCAACTATGTTGAAGTTTTTGCTCATCTGCACACTGGCTGTGGCCAGCCGGGCTGAGATCACTGAGGAAGAAGATGTCCTGGTGCTGAAGAAAAGTAACTTCGACGAGGCTCTCAAAGCTCACCCTAACATCCTGGTTGAATTTTGTAAGTAACAATATCCAGAAAACCTCTCCAGCTAACGCGAGCTGCCTTCAGGAGCAGGCTCCACTGTTGCCCGGCTAGCTAGCTAAATTAAGCCTGGGTTAATGTTAGCATTAAACTTTGACACTTCTGACAAGTTGCTGATGTCGGGCTTAATTTGCATCCACGCGTGACTGTTTCACCTAGTTGCCCTCCAGCTATTTCACTGTAGTTCAAACTGTTTCGAAAAAAGACGGTGCATTGTTTATGAAGCTGCGTTTTCTCTTTGTCACACTTTTTTTTCTATTGAATTTGACTAGCTAGCATCGAGTATCCTCGGAGGTGTTGACGGGTTGTGACCAGGATATACAACTCAGCGACCCGCAACTAGTTGTAGAAGTAACCTTAAACATATAGCAGCTTATGCTGAGCGTTATTCCTGCGTTAACTTCACGTTAGCTGTATCTCGTCGGTTTTGTGATTAGCTTATAGCAGCGCTATTATGTGCTTATGGACAAGTCGGCCGAGCGTGCATGAACTCTTTTACCGCCGGGCTAACGCTGTTATAACCCCGTTATTAACGCACAAATGGCCGTGTGTGATCCAGTAAAGTGCGGGCTTGTGAAGTTTCGATAGCATGTTGTAGTTTCACATCGTAAGTTTCGTTTCTGGTAAAGCCCAGACGTTTTATTAACTGTTATATAAAGCAGCTTTCATCTTGTCTTAGTGTTTTTTCTCTATTAAAAGCAGGATTGAGTTTCATGTGCTATCAAGGCTTTCAGGAGCCTCTTCTTTGTAGCCTGCAGGCCCATCCCGCTACACTTTTGTCAGATTGTTGACCTGTTCGCATACTGCGTGACAAATCAGTGAACCAGTCAGAGATGGCCATGGGGGCAAGACCCTCCAATGAGCTCAGGAGGGGGAGGGATGAAAGGCTTTGTTGCCCACGTATGTCTCAGCTGGGCGGGATCTCTCAGTTGGGATGTGGAGCTAGGTTGACGTGTACTTTACAAAAGTTCATCTGTCCGTTTATGTTGACTGTCGTGGAACAAGGAAGTTTTGTTCTTTGTCAAGAATTGAAGGTGATGCAATGCAGGTCGTTATGTGTGACGTGTCATTGCCAATAAGGTTGATTATCTGTACATGTGCAATTGGACACCATGGTTTACAAATTAACATTTGTCATTTTACTGCCGTCTGCTCCAGCCATTGGGACATGCGTCCATAACCCTCAAAGGAGTTCTTTCAGACTACCATAAGTTGTCCTGAACACACCAAAATGTGGCTTTAACTTAGTTATTGTCATCATTAGTGTGTAGATTTAATATAACGTCCCTTCCTTGAAACAGCTTGTTCCTCCTGACCACAAACATTGTTAAAACTAGAGTTGAATACAAGCAGCAAGTCCTTGGTAAATCATTTATTAAATTAATTTCCATACTAAATATATTCTCTCTGTGGTACAGCAGGACAGTGTTTTTTTGAGTAGGTTTGGAAAAAGTTAATTTGATGATTAAAATGACTAATTTCAGTCATTTATTTTTGTACAAATTAATGTTTTTTTTTTTTTTTGGTTATCCAGACAAATCAAGAAATGTGAAGAGTAATCGTTAATATCAATATTTTCATCACATTGTCAGAATTGTCCTGTCTTTGTCCATCTTTGTTATGTTGCTGTTTTTCCCCCAAACTATTTCATAAGAGGAAATCCTAAAGGATTTTGAACTCCCCTAATCAGGTTTACTACACAGCAACACCGGTAACAATTCAGACCTCCTGCAACTGCTAAGTTTCCTGCCTGCCTCTCTTACAGATGCCCCATGGTGTGGTCACTGCAAGGCCCTGGCTCCAGAGTATGCCAAGGCCGCTGGCATGCTGAAGAGCGAAGGATCTGCTGTCCGCCTGGGTAAGTAAGGGACGCCACGAGGAGACCGAACTGGCCCAAGAGTACGGTGTCCGAGGATACCCCCCATCAAGTTCTTCAAGGGTGGAGAGAAGGAGTCACCCAAAGAGTACTCTGGTGAGCATCAGTGATTTTCATTCATTAAGAGGTGCATGCGTGAGATAGAGTTCGCTTAGACATTAGAGCCAGTGGATGGGAATTGGCTCTATTTATATATTCCAGACAGGTGTCTGTCGATGGAGTGTTTCTGTTGATTATTATACTCTTCATATCCCGAGTTACATCCTATAACATTCTTTTTTCTTTGCACTACTCGGTTTTTCTCTACCCAGTGCAGCTTTTTAATGAATGGGATTTTTTTTCACAGTGATGTAATCTTGAGTAATCCCTTGTTATAGTGGAGAGTGAAGTTATGTTATGAAATGCTCCAAAGGATCAGATCTGACATCCAGAGGCAAGCCATATAGACACTCTTCAGCCCGGTAACATGATCAGCACAGCAGCATAAACAGTGAGTCAGCCAATCAGCTCTCGGCAACATGCCTGTGACTAAATGTGGGCTGGGCCTCTCCCTGCACGTTCCCCTCATGCTGACTCTAAACCAGTGGAGATATGTGCAGTTCCTCACGTCGCCTCTTCTTGGGGGAGGCTCGTTTTGGAAAGGCTGGGTAGAGTAGGTTGGGAAGATGGTTATTTTTTTTGGAGGAAATTACTATTCTGACTTGAGTCCAGCTTCTGGAAACACCCGTCTTACACGCACAGCACCAAGACTACGTGCTGTATCACATCATCAACATGTGTTTCTGAGTGAAGTTGCTACTGAGTTGCATCACTGGTCAGTCTGACAGCCAGGTCTATCTTAAGGCCAGTTTAATTGCAGTTTCAGTCCAAAGAAAGTTAACATGTTCTGGCAACCTTGCAAAAGTGGAATATTTTAAAAAAAATTTAATTTATATTATTTTTTATTTATAACACATGCTTGGAATTGGGTGTGAAATCAAATGAGCTGCTTCTTTAAACTGCAGTTTAAAAGCTGTTGGCCTGAGGTTTCAGAAATGCAGAAGTGGTCTGTTTTTGCTGTTGACACATTTTCACCTCCAGAAAACACTTTGACACCAAAAAATGTATGAAGGGTGTCTTCAGTTTGTCACAGTCGAGGCAGAGCACATCCACCTGAGGCACTGTAGTATTGAAATTGTGGTCAGGTACATCTCTAGCTGGCTCTCTTCAAATGCTGAGAAAAATATCTCCTCCTTTCCTAACGTGCACAAAGCCTGGCAAATGAAGGCACGTTGTCTGTGTTTGATTTAAATCGTGAAAGATTTGCGTTGTACAACTCCATCAGTGAATACAGAAGCACTTGAGTTATTGTGTTTTGTTGTCTCGCAGCTGGCAGGCAGGCCGATGACATCGTCAACTGGCTGAAGAAGCGCACAGGCCCGGCCGTCGCTCCCCTGGCTGGAGTCACCGAGGCAGAGTCCCTGATCGCTGACAATGAGGTGGCAGTTATCGGATTCTTTAAGGTATGATTCTGATCTCTCTTTTTTTTTTTTTTTTGTAATAAGTAAATGGTTTCCTGCCTTTAGTTTATCTTTCTATACGCAGTGTATTTGCTCAGTTTGTTTTGTTGCCTGGCATCACCATCCTGAAGCTCTAACGATTTGGCTTAACAAAAGCACAATCAATACATTTTAAGCTGTCGAGTAAGCATTGTCATTACGCTTTATTGCTTTCAAAGCATCCAAAGAGCCACGCTGCAGTATAAATGTTTAAAAGGAGAAGTTACTCTTTGTAGATCACTTGCACAGTGCTTTATATATACATATCTTCAATATATTTATATTGACGAAGTTTTCATGTCTGTAGGACGCCGAGTCTGCCGGTGCCAAGGCCTACGAAAAAGCTGCTGAAGCCATAGATGACATTCCCTTCGCCATCACCTCCGACGATGCCGTTTACTCCAAGTTTGAGGTGTCCAAGGACAGCGTTGTCCTCTTCAAGAAGGTGACTGCACGTTCTTACATTTGTTTCTTCACTAGTCCATAATAAGTCATTTAGGTGGCACAAGATGAGATGAACTGTAATCACAGCTCAGTCAGATAAGGTACAGATCCAAATTGGTGTAATTAAACTGTATAGTATATGGGTCATTAGCGGCCTTGCTCAGCTTATGAAACACTCTCACATGTGTAAGGGTTTGCAGACAAGCTACTGAAGGCAACCTGGTGTTTTTCATCTACACCTTGGTAATGTGATGCTGCCGACCTCACAGTATCCGCTCTCCGTTGCTAATCTCGGCTCGTCTGAGGTGTGCCTGCCTTCGGGCCCTGTTGCTCGACCCGCACGGTGAATGACTTCAGCATGTTGAGCTGGTGAATGGTAAAGAGCTGTATTAGGTGATGGTAAGTCTTTGGAGTAGGCCCATTGGCTATCAGCAGCTGTGTGCTCTCTGTGTAGGCCATCTTTCCTTCTTGTTGTGTGCTGTAGCTCAATGAAATCTACACCAGACTACACCGGCTTTCTTATCAGCGAACCCATATCTCAAGTAGCATGTGGATTTGTCAGATTGGGTCAAGGTCCAGTATGTCTGTCAATAAAATAAAAAAAAGTTACCGAGTGATATGAAGGTGATTAATTAATTTAACTCTTTTAAATCCTAAGTCAGCAAATACCCCCTCATTCCCCAGGCTCTTTTTGGATTTCCTATTGCAACTGCTTAAATGTGATCACATCTCTTAATGTTCTTGAAAGAGCTCAAAGGTTTTCAACTCATAACTGGGAGATGTGTGAGATGTATAGTTATCAGCTGCAGCTCTCTTTGGATCTATAGTGAGTTTCAGTTTTGGTTCAGTGTTCCCGCTCTCGTGGCATCATTTGGGAAAAAAACAAGCTTGAAAAGCTTCTGTACATTCCCTGCTCAGCACCAACAGCAGTAGTTAGTGTTGCTCCATATCTGCTAGATGTATAACTTTAAGCATTTTGTCCAGAACTTCGCCATATGAACAGGTTGATTTGTCAGTTTTGTGAAATGTATCAAGCATCAAAATGACAAACACAACACAACTTTCTGTTGTGGCACCCTGTGATGAGCGTCATTCTCCTGCAATAGATTATGCAGCACCAGCTGCTCCAGCAAAGAAACGACAAACTCTAAATATCTCTGAGTTACGGATGATCTTCTTTCATTCTGGCACATGAACCAAGGTTCAGTCCTCCCACTGCCATTGTCAGGCGTTTGATCCGTGTTGGTAACTTTACCCCGACACAAACACCGCTGACATGTGGGCTCGTCTCCTACAGCTAGGCAAACTCTCCCCGAGCAGGGGCTCAGTCTTGATAAACAGCTGAGGTCTTTCACTTGTTTATTGCAACAGGGGGGGTTGAGGTTTCATAGCTACGGTCAGTGGCCGCAAGACTGGCGGTATGCCACTAGCCAAATGTCCTTCTTTTTTTTTTTCCTATTGTGTACCAGTAAGAGCTGCTTGGCAGTTCTATTCTTAACACTTCATAAAAGTCCTTTGGGGCTGCTGGCTCGTTTGTCAGCCGGGAGTTACCGGGGCTGTTTCAAAGTGGCTTGTTTGGTAAATCTGTGTTTAGTGTTCACAGGCAGACTAGAAGGGTGAATAATATCTGTATCTAAATGTTCCCCTTTTTTTCCCCCTGCAGTTTGATGAAGGGCGCAATACCTTTGATGGAGAGCTGACGAAAGAAGCACTCCTGGCTTTTGTCAAGGCCAACCAGCTGCCTCTGGTCATCGAGTTCACCGAGCAGGTAATGACTGAGGCCATGCACGTCAATGTGACCACTATGGCTCTTTTCCCCACTCCATTCTTTTGTGATCATACTGTATATGTTTTCTGCAGACCGCCCCTAAAATCTTTGGTGGAGACATCAAGTCCCACATCCTCATGTTCCTGCCCAAAGCTGCTTCAGACTTCCAGGACAAAATGGACCAGTTTAAGAAAGCCGCAGAGGGATTCAAGGGTCGGGTAGGTGAACTGTCTGAAAACACATTTTCCCTTTTTAACCTGTCACATGTGCTTGGACTTCTTTATAAATTAAGCACACAGCTTTAAGTCTCGAATATCCTCAACCAGGATATTGTAAACGTCCTGTTAAGACCATATCAAATATTGACCTCGTCTGTCCTCTCCCCTCTCTAGATCCTGTTCATTTTCATCGACAGCGACGTTGACGACAACCAGCGCATCCTGGAGTTCTTTGGCCTGAAGAAAGAGGAGTGCCCCGCCATCCGCCTTATCACCCTGGAAGACGAGATGACCAAGTACAAGCCAGAGAACGATGCCATCACAGCAGAGAGCATCACCAGTTTCTGCACACTGTTCACTGAGGGCAAACTCAAGGTGTGTCGTAGATGTCGATTTGAGTAATGTTGAGTTCGTTATGGACTTATTCTTCTTCAAGTGTTTGTTTGGACAGCCACAGAATTGTAACCCTTGATCATGCGTGTTAAATGATTTGACACATTTTCTGTGTTTTACTTTGTTCTCTCACAGCCCCACCTCATGAGTCAGGACATCCCTAAAGGACTGGGACAAAAACCCTGTCAAGGTTTTGGTCGGCAAGAACTTCGAGGAAGTTGCCTTCGATTCCTCTAAGAACGTCTTTGTGGAATTCTGTAAGAGCCTCCTCTTATTAGCAGACATTTCTGAATGATCTTTTTGAGGTGGGTAAAGAGGTTCACCTGTTTTAAACGGGTGTTTTCTTTTCAAAGTTCAGTTACACATAGGTGAGAGTTGGTAAGGCCTCTAGTTTCAGTATCTGAAACTCTAATCTTCCCCTTCCTTACTTTGCCCGTGCTAATTCCCGTTTCAAATACCGAAGAGTTGATGCCTCTCTCGTGCCCTCTCAGTCGACTCTCTGCAAATTAGTTTGTTGCTGATGCTGAAACGATCTGGTTAAATATAGCCACTGGATTATTTTCATACATTCGCACAGCTCTATTCTAAGGAATTTTCCATCGCTGGCTGTTAAATGCAGCTTATGGCCAGACATGCACAGTGGGGTAGGCCCATATTCCCTGACACATAGGAGGCCAGACAAAGGCTGCACGTGACATGATAATGGACATTTGCTGTTTGTCTTCCAGTCCATGCATACATTCCAGTCTGAGATCTGAGTCTCTAAATCTCACACAAAACTTGTGTACACTAAACTTTTATGTTGTTGTATTCCAGATGCACCTTGGTGCGGACACTGCAAACAGCTGGCACCCATCTGGGAGAAGCTGGGAGAGAAATACAAGGACAGCGCTGACGTCATTGTTGCAAAGATGGACTCCACAGCCAACGAGATGAGACAGTCAAAGTCCCACAGGCTTCCCCACTCTTAAATTCTTCCTGCAGGAGATGAGCGCAAGTTGAGTGTTTTTTTCTGCTTTGTTCTCTTTTCTCTGTCACATTTGATCCATGATAGTATTCTCTCTCTTTTCTTGAGGTAAGCCTCTTAATTTTTTGTTGTGTTGTGTGGGTGTGTATTATGCAGTCCTTGGGTCTCTTCTTTGCCCGTGATAATTTGCTTTCACCCTTCTTATTCATTACACGTCTGTGGCAGTTGTGAGTTATAGTGATCTGGGTGGTTATTTGGATCCAAATCAAGCGGTCATGCGGCCATACTGGTTTCCCAAGTATCATTAGTGCCTCTTGATTTAGCAGCGTTAACCATGTGCAGAAACCTGAGCTCACTGGCCTTGCAAGTCTCTGCACCATTATGTAGGCGTTTTGGTTCTTATAGATTCCCACTCACACTTCGACTCTCTGCTCAGCCTGCGCCCGCCTCACTCCACAGCTCTCCTTTATTGACCGGCCCTTCACGTGCCCGTCTTCACTTTAGGGATCTTAAATGAGTGATATATGCTGGGGGCTGCCCCATAGTAAGTCGAAGGATTATCCCCTGACCCTACTTACATGAAGCATGCAGAAGACCCAGGAGGAGGCCAAGAAAAGGATGGAGCTGCAGGGTCGGCGGCGAGGGGCTGTGCAGCAGGTCGTTATTGCCCGATTTTTCTAAATTACAAAAAATTGAATTGGTTGCTTTGTAGAGATCCTTCTGATTGTGCAACCTCATTTTAGCTATCATCCCACTGGCCTGTTGCTGTGTCACTGCTCATAGATCACCCCCGGACAACTTATTGGCAACCTCTGAAGACAGACTGCCAAATTTTATTGGCTGGTGTAGTGAGGTGTCACACGCTCAGTGATATTTTTGTTTTTAACACATGCATTCATGCAGGCGTGCACTTTTGTTTGTTTGTTTTTTTAGGGTGGGGATAAGACACATTTAACAAAATAATAATCAACATTGATGTTTGATCAACAGGTGATTGATTACAACGGTGAGAGAACACTGGAAGGTTTTACCAAGTTCCTGGAGAGTGGTGGTAAGGAGGGCGGCGCCCCTGCAGGAGATGACGAGGAGGAACTGGACGCAGATGTAAGATCATCTCCGCTGAGATCAATGCTTACATTTTACACACACAGCACAGTTGTAGGCTCACAATGACAGAATAGAAAGGCCTGCCCATGTTTATCCAACAGTTGCACACAAATTGCTCATTGAACTACCCCAGGCTGTGAGACTAATCATCTTGATGTAGTGGCTCCCCTTCTAGTTTCCTTTTGGGGACCACAAAACAAACAAAACTGTATGCAGTGCTCTGCTGGACTCCAGAGAGGACAGACACATCGAAGAGGTAGCCACAAATAACGTAAACCTCGAAAAGGCAGAAACTAAAACCAGAACAGCGGCTGCTACAGTGACAGAGCCAGCTGCAGTGTGAGGATTTAGAGGCGTTGATCAATCACTGGTGTTGAGGGGATGTTTTGCTCCTCAATCTGTTGCACTTCAGTAATCGTGGACAACAAAGCAACATTTTGAGCCCACAGTATATTCCAAAGACTCCCTAAAATGTGGCTGAAATTAGGTGTTCAGCAGCTTTATTTCGTAACATTATTTGGATTTTCTGACAGCCAAGTCATCAGATCCTGGTGCATGCTCTCACTGAAACTGCTTTTTGGAGGCGTATTTTGCATCATGTCTGTACTCAGAATAAGTCCACAGGACCTACTCCTGTGAGGATTCAAGGCTGTAACCTTAGTGGTGACCTACTTGGCTTTTTTCTTTGTGTGTGTGTGTCGGGGGGGCATAACCCAGAATGTAGCAGCCAAGCGAAGATGTCCATGCTATTTTTAGAAACTAAAGTAAAATCTTTCCTAAACTTACTGCTTAATGTTAAAAAAAAACAAGCAAGTGTTGCATTAAAGATGCAGTGACTGCATGACAGGTTCTCCCAGAGGGATCCTCCATCCATCCATCCATCCATCCTCTTGAGTAGCACCTTTCCACTCCATTATTGCCACCACACACACACACACACACCCCTCTTCTCAGAAGTCTAATTGCAGCCCAGTCAAATGCTGCCTGCTAAAGCTGTCTGCAGCTGTCGTAGCAGTTTACGGGGCTTTGCCCTGGGGGGCTCCAGATGAGAAGTGGCACGTGCAAGCGCTTGCAGTCAACATTAGGGTCTCACGGCCTTCCAAAGTAGACATGAAGGAATGGCCGCGCAGAGCAAAGACGTCATCTCTATGCCAGTCTGCTCACACGTGTCATCTGCTGAGTGACAAATGATTTGTTCACAACCTCGAGATGGCCGAGCTTTTACTTCTCCCCAGGCTGTATTCACAGTATGCATGCTTGTCAGATGTGAAATGTTCCGTGTGAATAAACGACCCTCTGCTCCTCTGCTCACCAGGATTTAGACGATGTGGAAGAAGGACAGGACGAGGACTCTGATGGTGAGGAGGATGATGGACATGACGAGTTGTAAGAGCCGGCAGAGGAGAGAAAGGAGAGAGAGAGGAGACGAGTCCCGCCCCAACCCTTCCAACCAGTCACCATTACCACATTCACTTCCCTTGTGGACCTTCCCTGTCCTGTGAACATTAATACTTCCCCTTTAACTGCCTCTCAGTCAGTCAGCCGGCCTGCTAGCCAGCCCGCCAGTTAGTCAAGTCAGTCCATCAGTGGCGTGGCAGAGCCTTTTGTTTTTTCGCCAGCCACATGTCCAACCTCACAACTTCTGGTCAGACTGGTCTTGTCCCACCTTGGGGGGACTATGTGGAACAGCACACCACCTCTATGGGAGACCTCAATGCCTTCTCTACAAAGCTCCACATTAACTGTTTGCTTTGTATATTTTAAACCAAATGTAAAAAAAAATGGCATTGAGATCCAGTTTTGAAAACATGTTTGTCTTTCCCTGATGATTTTTGCTCCCCTCCTCTTGCCATTGTTCACTGTGGGTATGAGCTAAATGAGTGTTGTAAACTGTATTTGTAGGTAAGGGGGGGCTGCCAATGTTCTTCTCCCTCTGATAGAAATCCAGAGGAGCAGAGTCTTGTGTGGTTTTGTAAGGACTGATCTCTCAGGGGACAAGGGGCCATCCTATAGATGTGTTTATTTTGTAATGTCTTCACTAAAGTAAACCCCACAGAGCTCATCCAGTGTAGCACAAAGGGGCCCCCCTCATCTGTAGCTGAGACCAATTGTTTTCTTTCTTTTGGGGTGGGGGGAGTTTTCATGTCTTCATTCCCAATTTTTCAGTTCAGGCTCTTCATTTCAGCACGGCTACTGACTATTTTCTGAAAGGAACAAAGGTTAACCTTTTTTGGGGGAAAATCCTATTTTATTTAATTGCTTTCAATATTAGGTTCTTTTTGTTTTTTTTAACGTAGGACTTGTCATTTTTAATGATGTACCATTGTGCCCAGCTGTAGCCAGTTGGCCCTGTTGGGGCAGAGTTGGCCCTTGGACACACTCTCAGACCTGGGATGTTTTTTTTGTTTTGTTTGTTTTTCTTTTCTTATTGGAGCCAGTTCTGATAGGTCGCACTGCAATTCATGCCTAATCAGAGATTCATTGTGGTTACTAAAGTAGACAGAGATTGGTGGAGTCTTATGGTCAGGTTGGTCTGAGAGAAGTGTCTATTATATCTGAAGCGTGGGGGGAACCGTTGCACAGCCCCACCCCTCGATCCATACGTACCTCCTGCATCCCTTTTAGCTCTACCCAACACCGTCGTTGCCACAGCAGTTGTGTGAATGCGGTGAGTGTGTGTTTGTTGTGTGAGTGAATAGAGTGTTGTCTGAATGTTGGATTAAAAAAAAAAAAGTTCATGTTTTCTGGCTGTCCATGAACAGGAAGAGTGAATGTACTGTGTGTTCGGCAGGGAAGGGAGGCTTGAGTAGAGCAAGGGTTGATGGGTTTTGACAGCTGTACAGCGGTGGGGGGAAACTTAACAAAGCATTCCATCATATCCAAATTGATGTGGAAAAACGTGAAATGGTGGCCAATAAACAAAAAATGATAAAAATACACATGCTTTCATCTTTTTTTTGTTGTCAAAATGCATCAACCTTTACAAGGAAGCTTGCCATTGCACTTTGTATGTGAACACCACCACGTTGCAGCTATAAATGGAGACTACAGAAAATCTAAATTGTCTCAAATACTATTCTGCAGGGCTCTTATTACTTTAAACCTTTACTCCTTAATATCTAATGTATAACATGTCAGGAAACTGCCCAAAAAATGACCATGACAAGTTCCCAGAGCCTAAATCAAGGAAAGCGTTGGCTGGTCGAGACCCAAAACTCAACAAACAAGTTCATGGATGCAAACCTTGTACAGGCATTCACGGTGCCCAGAGTATGAACCTTTCTGCCTTTGGTGATCTCTTAACTTTATTTGTTCAATACTTTGATTTGTGACCAAATTACCTGCAGGACTAATAATGACGTCTTCTCATCATCCTCTGCATGCTAAAAAACTAAGATGTTCCATGTGGTTAACTTAAAACCTGTGAAACATCAGCATGTTAGCAGATTGACATTAGCAGTTAGCAGCTTAAAGATTGTTACATACATTTCAGAAAAATCTATCATGCCTCCAAAAGCAATCATACCTATTTCAGAAATGTTTTGCCAAACACTAAAAAGGTTTCTAAAATGTTGTAATTATTTGGATTTATTTGAATATTCACTCAGCTATGAGTGCTCCAAAATGCCAAGAGTAAATTTATAGTGAAGAAACACTGAATACGTCATTGATTTACTGGCTTAAAATGTGCAAAATAAAAAAGAGAATTAATCTAAAATACTCAGAGAAGCCATAAAATATTTGCCATGTAACCCTCCCACGCAACAGTTGGGTGGGAAAACCCTCAAAGATCCCAACAGGGTTGATCAGGACGTGACCTAACTGTCCTCACTTGCAGCAACAACCACACCTTTAATGTTGTTGTTACATGGGTATAAGATTACAGAGGCCACGTGGGACATGACACTTGAGGGTTGAGTCATTTTTCAGTTAATGTTTAGATCTTTTTTCAACCATCACTACATAAAATGTCAGAAAATACTGAAGAATTACCATCAATCCTCAAAATTTCAAGAATGACAGCCAAAAAAAAAGAACATAATGAAAATAAATCTTAATGTCTGAGAAGCCTTGGACCAGATGGTGTTTAATATTTCTGCTTCTTCAAACAATCTTTATAGTGCAATCATTGATTTCCTACCAGTATTAGAGGATGATGCAAACCATTCAGTCATTCGGAAATGATTATTACTCACTGATGTGAATGATGAAGACAGAGTATGACTATGAAGACAGCGACCAGTCTTGACTGTTTATGTCAGAGCACTTAATGGTCAACAGCCTACACTTGGCACTTCACCTCTCCGTGCCCCTGCATTTGGCACTGACACACTCCAGCAGTAAACCACTTTTATCCTGTCCACTTTTAAATAGCCCGGTGTTTACTAGAAGCCTCCAACAACCCCCCCCCCACGCCCTCTTGGGATGTCACCGCTATCTTTAAGCAAGAAGCATCTGGGTACGTGTGGGTGACAACAGAGGCAGAGGTTACTGGCTGTCATGTCTGGAGACGTGGGCTGTATCAGAGGTTTGTGACAGACTAGTGGGAAGGGAGCTGACCAGAGAGCTACTCATCTTCCAAATCTTGCCACTGGATTGGTGAGGTGTCATGTCTTAAAATAGCCTGACAGAGAGTATAAAGAGGCAGACAGGGAGGCTTGGTCTTCAGAGGAACAGATCCACTGTTGATGCACAGGGGGTACCACACTAAGAAGAGCTGCCCGATCTTGCTGCAGGAGAACGGAAATCTGCTCAGATTTTTAAGACTTCAGGACAAACTTAATCTTTTTTAAGGGTGCTTGCTTGTTTTCACCATTTTTTTTTCTGCAAGAACAGAGGAAGTTTCAACTTTGACCAGGATGAAGTACTATCAGTGCCCCGTGTCCCAGACCATGGGAATCAAGGCTTACACCGAGGACTGTAGTGTCCCAGTCAGCTGCAAGAGCTCTGCTTCTCTGAAGCCAATCCGCAGCGTGCACTTCCCAAATGACATTGTTTTCCAGGACTATGTACGACAGGGCGAGCTGGAGAGGATCGCACTTTTCATCCGAGCCAGAAGAGTCAACCTGGACACCATCTACCAGTCTGGTGAGAGCTGCTCAAACTTTTGTATCACCTTGACTCTGGAAACGCTTCTGCAGATGCAAATCTTGTTTCTTGAACCACAAACTTTATCGTGTGCTGTACTTATTTGTCCTTGCCTCTCTGCATAGGCATGGCTGCCATCCATGAAGCTGTCCTGTCTGGGAACTTGGAGTGTGTGAAGCTGTTGGTCCAGTACGGAGCAGATATCCACCAGAGGGACGAGGAGGGATGGACCCCTCTGCACATGGCCTGCAGTGACGGCTTCCCACACATTGCGCGGTGAGCATCTGCTCTTTCATTTTTGTATCACACAAACTGGACTGAACCATCAATGCTATATTTCACTTCAGAGTGAGACCATATAACTGTTACAACAAGTGACAGTCCTACTCATAATTTCATTCAAGTATAGTTGGTAGGACACAGCTGACGTAACATGTACGTCACATTTGCAAGCACATACCAACACACACACCGCAGAGGTAAGAGAAGCTGGAGGATCTGCTGCATTCTTGCCTCCCTCTGACCTTCCTGACACTGAAGTATGGCGCTAAGTCGAGTTAAGTTTGCCAAAGTGGCAGACCAGCGAGATTTGACCCCTTTTAGTAAACACGGATTTATTGCTTTTTTCCAGCTACCTTCTGTCGCTGGGTGCCGACCCCGAACTGGAGAACGACTGTGGGGAGAAACCAGCTGACCTCATTGACGCAGACAACAAGGAGCTGCAGGAGCTCTTCGGGCTGGCTGTCAATGACTGAGAACATGTGGCTGTAACAGACCCACAACTATGAAACCTACTGCCCAGAGTGTTATGCAGCGATGGACAGAAAAGGCCACATCCAGTCCAGCATCTAGATTTTGTGAGCTGCCTCAGCTCTCGAGATAAATGGTCGTGGGTGTGTGGTGAAAGGAGAGCTAATGGAGCCCATTGCTGGTGGGGGCTGGCCTCTCTCATCTCCAGCAGTATAGATTTACTGTATCCTGTAAGAGCTTCAGATCTGCTGCAGTGAACTGAACAAATCATTTGATTTGAAGGTGTTGAGTTTATTTGGCATGTCGCTGGCATCAGGAGGGCTTCTGAATGTTGTGAAACTTGAAGCCGCTCAGCTTATTAGCACCTCTCTGACAGCTAAAAATGAGCAAAACCAGGTATTGTGTTGCAAGGTTTTCTATGATATGACTTTGTGTTGACGAAACAGTGTTGGCTGCCAATTGATCAGAAGTTTTTTTGTATTCCATATTATATCTATAATTATTAGTTACCTGCACTCATGACTTGTTTTGTACATTACTATTTTTATACTTTTTGAAATAAAATTCATCAGACAATATTTTTCACTTCCTTTATGTCCCAGTAGTTTCAGAGCAATCAAAGAACATCTGAGTGAGAATCACTTTCTGCTCCTGGTCAAACTCAAAGTAAACAGACGAAACACGAAACCTTCCACCATATTTCTAAAGCGGTGAACTTAACTGGTGGCCAACATGTTGGTCCATGCTGCAAAGGCCAGGTTTCGTCCTCAGACACTCAAAGTCACTGGAAAGCTCTCGAAAGTAAATATTTGACACAAAATTCAGAACGCTCTCAAATCCTTCCTGTTTAAGTGGATCAGCCGTGCAGAAGAAATGATGAACTCAAAGCTGCACACATTTTTTGGAGCCGATTATGCGCAATGGGGCGTGGGGCAAATTGTTGTCTGCAGATATCCATCTTATTTTACAGAAGCCCTTGAGCAGTCATATATTCATAAATTTTATTTCCTACGTTTTCCCCGAGTTAATTTTCTCAAGATCTCAAGACCTTGCCTGCTGTTTGCTCTGTTGCCATGGTTTTGTGTAGTGCCAGTTACAGTAGCTCTCAGTTTTAGTTCTTTTTTTGGGTCTTCATTCATTTTGTGCAAACATGGACTTCAAGCATGAAGATCAGTGATTTTTTTATGATACATCCGTGAGCTGTCACTGCATTAGGCAGACGTGGCTGATTGAACTCACTGAGGACATTTATTTGAGTATTTTCTTATCCACCTTGTATATTGTGAGCCGCAGTAACGAGAATTTCCGCAGTGTGTGTGAGTGTAGAGTCGATCTTAACTTATCTTATCTTAACCTTTCCTGGTTGGCTGTCAGACCGTGGTCGAGCACACCAGGATAACAACATAATTCACATGAGATGTCGAGGAAGCAAGAAGATAAGAGTAGCTCGAAATAACTGCAGGAAACTTCACTCAGTGTAGTGCTGTCAGAGGATCAGGACTTTATAGATCAGTGCTTCATATCCATCAATCAGCGTCAGGACAGTATGGCATGACATCACATCTCAGGCCTATCATATTTGCTCTGTATTGAAGTGGAAAAAAAGCGTTTTTCTGGATATGATGAGCTAGAGCTTCTGTATTTTTTTAATCAACTTTTTGTTTTTCTGTCCACAAACACCTCTTTCATAAACCTTGTTTCCAACATAAAAAAGGGCTCCAAAACATGGTACACTATCCAGCACCAAACCCAGCAACTACCTAAACATGGTGCCAAATCTAGCAGCTAAAAAAACACTTTCTTTTCCTCAGAGGCAAAAACAGAGCTAAGAGGAGTGTGAATATTTGACTTCATCAGGGAGCCAGAAATTAATTTCCGGCTCCAAATGAATGCGCATGTTACTGCCTGCTGGATTATTTAAATCTGTTAGCATATCAGTTTGCCAACTTGATGAGGTGAAAATATGTCAGTGTTGTGTTTGTGGCAAACACAAACAAACAACTATTGCTGCTTTAAAGATACGAAAAGTTAGTCTGAGTAGAAATATGTAATATGAAATATGTAATATATTAATCATCATATATAAAAAAAATGTCCATTTCAAACTTATCAGTGGACTCTGGTATAAACTTCTTATTAAGAGTCTCTTGAGGCCATTACTGGACACAAAACAAACCGTATAATCTCATTAGGAGAACATTAAGTCAGAATCTGTGACACCACACACTGAAATTCGGGTCACATGCTGCAGACCTGCTTCCACAGTCTTCTAGGTTAATAGACATGTCACTCACATGTACTGTGCAAAGCAAGAGGCATACAGTGCCTGTGATGTACTTTTTTTTCTTTTTAATTTAATAACATAATACAACAGGTTCCTCTGCATTACATCAGATGGAGAAATACAAAACACAGTTATTTACAGCTCATAGAAAAAGACGTCTCTGTCTCTGTGTTAGGGTCTGCAGGCGTACAGCAGCGCCGCATCCACAGGTTCACATCCTTGAACTTCCACTCCTGTCGGCACATTGGACACTGCTGCTGGACCTGCTGCGAGTTCAGCCATTTCAAGATGCAGTGCATGTGGAAACAGTGGGGAGCACTGACCCCAGACCAGCGGGCAGTCATCCCCAGGCACTTTACCTGAACACAAGTTTCAAACTGTATCTCAGTTACAATTGTTTTAGGCTTATAACTCAGTGTTTCTTACTTATTTACTGTAATTGAGAAAAGACCTTCAATACATATATGAACAGAATTGTTACTATACTGTGTATTATGACTTCATTTCTGCATCATATTAGTTTTACTATTACAGCTCCATGTACTAAAAGCAATGAAACGTAAGTGTAGTTATAAAATGATGATGGTAACAAACTAACTGCTAACTAAACTAACTGGAGTTGCACCACTTGGCGACAGCTTTCAAAACATTTTGCAAAACTTCAAGATTACTGATGATGCAAGGAGGCAAAGTGACTTGCTAAATTCTTTCCTCACACACTAACTCTCTCTTCTTCCTTAGTTTTAACGACATTATCCTGGTTAACAGTGGAACTGCTCATTTATTTCACTGTTCTGTCTGTTTACTGTCAAAATGAAAAGTGTTACAGTAGTCTTAATTGTGGTTTAACGTTATGTGCTTTCCAGGATGACAGTATTACAGTATTAGTGTTGAGTTGAGCCCTAAACGTCTTTATCTACCATATATTTACTGCAATGCTGCATATTTAATAAATGATTCTTCAGTGTTTTTACACGATGTACCACTTCAGAAAATATTAGACTCTCCAAGTACCACCATTATGACAGACATTAAAATACAGTGACCCTATTCAGGCATGGACACTTCATGCCAGAGGCAAGTTTATTGATTTTTATTTGTTGTTGACGAACCAGAGCTAATCTGGAGGTAAAGGCATGCTCCTGAGCTGTACTTCTCTTAATATTTCCTCTTTGTAACCACGTTACACGCCGTCACCACTTGTAACTAATCATAAATGGTAATTTTAAATGGACTGCACTTTTGCAACACTTTTATACTACATGTCTCCCGCATCATACAAAAGCTCAGTCTTTTTTTTTTGTGGCATTTTTGCTTTATTGATAGAGACAGCTGAAGAGTGACAGGATATGTGGGTAGAGAGTCAGGAGACAGGAGCTCAGAGTCTTGCGCACAGACGTTTCAACATGCACCTGATTAATAGATGACCTGCACTACCTCCACAGCCACTGCAACCCACGTGTATGTGGGTTATATGTTCAATGCTCAATAATATGTTTTTAAATGAATTGGTTTGATTTGTTATTTCAGAGATTCCTCCATGGACACTATCTAAAGCGACTTTTTTTTTTTTTATCTAACGCGACTTACAGAGAAGGGAACAGTCAAGGTATAATGCAGTAAGAAGAGTTAGTGCAACAATAAGTGCTAAGGCAATTCTTAAAGGGTTAGATGTTGGTAATTGTTGGTAGTGCGAGTGAGTGAGAGGACGGTACTCTCTGAAAAGCTGGAGGTCTTCAGGAGGTTTTAAAGGAAGAGAAGGACGCCCCTGATCTGGTAGGAACTGGTAGTGCGTTCCACCAACGGGGAACAACGGATGAGAAAAGTTTGGATTGCTTTGATGTGAACAGGTCGGGGTGCCCAGGCGTCACTCATTGGAGGAGGTAAATGTGCTATAGTATAGTAGAATCAGTTCAAATAAGAAAGACATCAGCAGACATTTATTTACTGGTGTTTGTAGAACCGTTGATGAAATACACATTTGTGATGAGCTTTAGTTACTGTTTAATTATTATCAGGAAAATGCAACAAGGATTCAAATAGAGTCATTAAAGGCATGATGTGTTCAGGTTGACTGCAAATTAAAACTCCAAAAACCTCAACCCTGTGACGTGCATAGAAGAAGAATGGAGTCTGGTTGTTTCTCTCCGGGGAACATACAGTGAGTAGAATTTCTAATGGCTGTGTGAGTGGTGGTAATTATATTTGAATATAAATAGAGCCTTTCACAGCAGCCACACAGCTGTTTCCAGCGACACTAATTAAGGTTCAGTTCAGACTTTCCAGTGAGCCAACACAGCAGCACCCTGACCCTGTTCGAGCTGAATGGAACGGGACCTTAATTAGCATCATTGATAACACCTGTGCTGTATGAAGGCTAACGCTAGCCCGGCTCGGTTACTCACAGTCTGGACAGCAGCCATTGAACGGCATCCTGCAGATCCCACAGTTTTCATCATTGGCCACCCACAACCAAGAGGCCACTCCGTTCCACTGCCGGATCTTCACCTTCATCCTCCTCCGAGTCTAACGACAGCAGACACACTCATATATGAACCGCGGGAGCTAACGTTAGCAGGGGAGCTAATATTGAACAGGTGACTTCTGTAGCTAGCTGGTATCAGATGTATGACATTAGAGAACTTACAAGGCAGCCTCTCCTTCAGATATCCAACACGAGTTAAGTTAAAAAATGTCTCTCTGTAAACTGTAAATCATGTTATAGCCGCTTTGCTGGGTAGTCAGCAACATTCAGAGAACATTTAAGTAACCTGGGGAAATCTCCGTCTTCTTCTACTACTGGAATTCGGCTGTCTGTTTGCTGGGAGGAGAAACACTGCCACCTACAGTCCGTTAGGTAAAAGACTAAAGTAAAGAAAATAAAGTATTTAAAATAGTTCTAAAATCTGTAATTTCTCATGTAGTTATTGTCACTAAATAACTATGTATTATGAATATAATATATAATATAAGAACTATTTATTTTGAACAAGTCAGAGAAATTATATCATTTACAGTTACTCCATTAATATGAACCCAAAAATGTTGAGAACCCCAAAGTTATATCAAAGATGCCTTATAAGACTGTGTCATGGTTTTATATTAGAAATGAACAGTATGGGTTCCCTGTATTAGCATTAATTAGCACAATAACATATATGGACAACCTTTCATCACATTTTGGAGCTATTGAGGATGCCGAATCCATTTCTAACTATTTTGGCCAGAATATTGATGAAATGATGGTGTGAGACAAACTGGGTGTGTCCATCTTTGTCTGACATGTAGCTGTGACTAAAATCAGCATATTAGATTCTTTGCTGCTTTTTGTGCTTTATTTCTCCCGGGAATAATCACTTGAACACAGTCTGCAAATGTAAAGCACTGAGACCAATCTAAACTTGTACCTCGTCATTTCTGTTCTTGCTGCTCCATTTCTTTCTTCCACTTCATGCTTTCGACAAACTGGTTTAACGATTGCCACGCCCAATGCAGTCCCCCATGACGGTGAGTACAGTGTTGCAGTGGTCTCTGGAAAGCACAAACATCAGAATGTCTAACCTAAAATCTTCGTCTCTTTCCTGCTCCTGAAGCTGGGATCCCTGCTGCTCCTATGCTGGACCCTGCTGCTGTCACACTGCAGATCAAACACAGAACTTAGTCACTTCCTCTTAAAGATATTATATATTTTAACCAAAATTAACTCTATTATTTCCTACAACAGAAAGAGGAACTTACGAAAGGGTAATTAACTGGCTAAAGTCGAGGCCCATGTTGTTCAGCTGGGCGATGAAAACTACTGCCACCACTTCATAAAGAGCAGTTCCGTCCATGTTGATTTTGGACCCGATGGGCAGCATGAAGTGAGTGATTCTCTTGTCGATCTTGAGTTGCTCCTCACAACATTGGAAAGTGAGTGGCAGAGCTGGTAGAAACACAAAAGTGTAAATCTCTCAGAAATGTTACCTCTTCACTGTTACATGGTCTTACCTGGACGAGATGACCAGTGCAGTCATCAATGCAGGAGAAATCCCCTTGATAACAGCAAGGGGGCTACGTCTCGTAAACAGTAAGTAGATCACTGGCAGGACGATTACTTCATGGATAATAAGCCTGAAACACAAAAATGCACAGACATTACTAATTCAATTTGTGTCTTGGACAAACAAATGGAAGGCTGCAGGGGTCCGTTTCACAAAGAAGGTTCAACAAACTCTGAGTCAAATCCTTAACTCTGAGTTGATCTACTCTGAGATAGGAAACTCTGAGTTTTCGGTTTCACAACAGCTGTTTTGAGGTAGTTTGATCAACTCAGAGTAGTTTCACCTGGGGTCCGTTTCACAAAGCAGGTTATTGAAAACTCAGAGTCTGTTAACCCTGGAATCACAGAAACTCAGAGTTTTTCCGTTTCACAAAGGAGGGTCAGGTCAAATCAGAGAGAGAGGGGTAACTCTAACCTGTTTAAATAAATGTGTGTGCATCATGCATTTACAGAAAAATTTAAGATGCCCAAGTGATTCATATGAAAGCTGAGAACGTCTCTGAAGTGCAGCGGCTTGTGACCTGCCTGTTAAATAACAAGGATTGATCTGAATGTTACTTATCCACAGTGCGTGGAGCACATCAGACCATTACAGTTACCTATATAGTGACAAAGGAGGCGATGCATCCATTCAAACAGATGCTGGTCCCACTAGATTACTGCTACTCATTTCATCATTTCAAAGTACAAATGCACACTTGCTTAGCTGTGGGTGGGGGTGAAATGATGAGGTTAAATTAGTCCATGGCACTGAAAGCAGGCGACCGAGACATACGTTCAGACAGAACATGTCACTTTGTTCAGTTTTCTTTGCCTGCTGGCTTTTTATGGTTGTAAAGAGGTTTGGGCCACGATTCTGTTTTCCCTTCTTTGTAATCTACAGACAGACAACCCTGGAGAGGAAGTGAAGAGACAGTCCATGAAAAGATGTTATTATGTGACTCTCACTGCTGATTTCCAGTGTTCATTGTGAATATATATATATATATATTATATATATATTTTGTGCTGACAGTTTTGTTTGTTTGAACAGATATGGCTCAGGCACTGTGGACAGACAATATTCACATCAGTATTAGTTATTTAAAGCAGCACTTAAAAGACGTATTCATTCTCAGCATATAATAAGATAATTATCACAGGAAAACCAATCAGCAACCTTCATGGCGGTAAAGTACCGGGGTAAAGTTGGCTCGTTGTTGGATATTGGCTTGGCATTGGGTTTCATCTGTGCTTTTAATCGGAGACCACGGCAGTGTCCGCTTAATTATAGAGTATAGTTTATAGCATAATCATCATACTTTTATATACTATAGGATTACTGTCAACTATCCTCAAGATTTCAAGTTTTACAAGAAAACAGGGACTCCACATTGTCAACATACCGTCATTCACCGTGGTCCATGTTAGGGACCATCAGCAAATTACACGTTTCAATATGAATTTAGTCATGAAAAATATTCACTAAAAATCAATAAAATGACTTTTTACAATTCTTTTTGCTGTAGTAGATCATACTTCTAATGCTCTAACCACTACAGGTGAGGCTTTTTTCAGAAAACAACATCTATCATAGTATCAGGACGCATTTATTCACAAGCAAGCAAGCAGCACATGTCACACCACCATTCTTCATTTTCAGTTGGAATCCTGTCTGGAGTCAACCCAAGGCAAGGTGCATGAAACCATCTCTGGCACTTGTCACATTCAATCTGTAACAATAGACAATAATTCACAAGAGATACACCATTAGTTTTGAAGTTGAAAAGAATTACTTCTTCTCACATTTATGACACTTACCCAAGTAATTTTCTGTGTTTCTTTTTGCAGTGACAGAGGCACCTTTAGGCCACAATACAAGCAGAAATCCTCCTTTGAGTCTGAAATGAACAACAAAAGGAACCTAGCAACTGTATTGTGCAGACAAATGAAATTTGAAAATCACTGGTTTAATGTGAATTGAGTGAAATCCTAACCCTGGCTCTCCTTCAAATGTCCTTGGAAACACATATGACTACAAGTTACAATAAAAAGGATTATTAAACAGGACACTTTAACTCTCTAGACACACATTTGTCTATTGCTATATAACAAAATTGTTCTTTTAAAGAAATGTTTTATGAAATATTTATTTGATCAATCAATCAGTAAAGTACCTGATGCAAGAAGGATGTCCTCGGCCATCTGTCTTCTCTGCTGTGCAATGTCTTTGCGAGATGGATTAATGTTGAATTCCTCCGGGATTGCAGGGAATGTCTCAATAGTTTTTCTCGCCATCTGAGTGACTAATTCAGAATTAGTTATTTTTCTCATACTCTGTACAGATTATTTTAAAAATGACAGGCTTTGATAACGCTCCATGATGGTTCTTAAAGATTTAAGAAATTCACCCCAAGGACACAATGGTAGGACATATTAGCTTTATAAAAAATGTTGGCAGGCTTCCAGGGTATGTTTAACCAATCCCTTCTTCCCATTAGATTGAATCGTGTTCTGAAATATTTACTGTCACAAAATATGTGCACTGTTATTGTTTGTAATCATGTCATATATTTATTTTCTCAAGGTTATTATTTAGAATAATTTATTCGTTTTTAAAAGTGTTTGTCAGAGAGCTGCAATCGGGGGCACTGGTAGAAATTTTGGCCCCTGTGAAAAAAAATAATTTAATGTTAAATATGTCTCACCAGAAACACTTGGCTGCCTCACTTGAGTCCTCAAGGTCACTGTCTGCATTAGCTGGATCAACCACAAATATCTGGCTGGATGGTGCATGCAAGTACTGTTCATTAGAGAAAGTGTTGTTAGACACACACATCAAAATTTAAATATAATTTCATCAAGTATCTTAGTTGTCTAGGTGTATTACTCACGACAAACTTCCAGTGGCTGCGGTGCACATTCACACATCCGACAATGCCATCATAGTGGTCAAAGTTCACCTAAAATATGAGATATTAATAGGATATTAAGTTTTGCAGTATACATTATTGGCCTGTTTTCATACATTTACTGTACTAATGGGGCTGATACAGCCATTATTTTATTGAGTTTAATGATACTTACATTATTTAAACTTTGTCTCAAACCTTGCTGTGTTTTTCCAAACAGAATAACACCCATAACAAGGTGGTCTAGTAGGTACAGTCGTTTTGAACCCATCTTCTTCAGAATGGTGTGAATGAAGAAATCTATTGTCTGAAAGACAAAACCCCAATTACAAAAAAATGTTGGTTATATTGTAAAAGTCATTTTAATATGTAATGGGACATGTAATGGAATTAATATTCTTTTACCTCGCCATCAAGGAGTTCGTGAGGTCTCAGTGACAGGAAATCTTTGTGTCGTAGACAGATGGACAAATTGTCAGATGATTTAATGGCTGCAACGACAATCTCTGTTTCTCTCCTTTTCCACAGTGTCTTTACCTACAGTAGTTTATAAAAGAAAATACGTATTACATCTTATTTTTTTATATGCACCAAATAAATCTTAGGGGAGCAGAGATCAAAACAATACATTGGCCATTAGCTGTCTACTTCAGCTCTGAATGTTTTGAATGTAAGTTCATAGTGATTTATCACATACCTCAGAACGTAGTCTATCAGCACTGTTCTGAAGTGTGGTGGCATCTCCTTCTGCAGCCTTTTCCAGGGTTCCATCAGGAATGACACTTTTGTGAACATTTCCTTGTATGAGACCTTCCTTTTTCTTTGATTTTATCCTCTCAGTTGTTAGCCTTAGCAGCTGGCTTTGTGTTGCCTTTTCTTGAGTCCTGTCAGGGATGGAGGAAGGGTCTAAGGCCTCATCACTTCTGACATGGCCTTTCCTCCTCTTTTTCACCCTCTTCTGTTTAGGTACTGGCATCTTGTCTGGAGCAGTATAATATTTGGACTGCCCAACTTTCTCTTCTGGCTGATCCTTTTTGGCCCATGTCTCCTGTGACAACTTTATATCCATGAATGTTTGAGGCTTTGTAATGAGATGATCAGGCAAGTTGTGTTTCATTATATGCTCAATATATCTATCCTGTAGAGATCTGTACATGGTTCGGATGAAGGTCCCAGGTCGCAATTGTTTTTTTTCCCTTAAGATGTGATGTTTTACTATTCCAAACCATTGTTCGACATGACAATTTGTCTCCCTTGTTTTTTCAGTCCTGTCTTCCAGCAACTCTTCATCTTCCTTTTTCTGATCACTACACTCATCATTGCAGTCCTTGTGTTGGTCTGTCTCCTGGTCTGTCCTATCAGTCCACTCTTCATTTACTTCTTGTTCCCTCAGGTTTTTCTTGTTTATGTCAACAGCAGGTTGCGTCAGATCTCCCAGCATGATTCCACTCCACAATGGGAATATGGGCATGTAATTATCCAGTAGTACTTTAACAATGCCAGGACAGTAATAGAGGTTGTCATCTGATGGCTCTTCTGAGGACTGTTCTGCATCAATCTTCTCCTTTGCATCATCACATGCATGTCGAAAAACAGCAGAAAATGGAGAGCTGCCTGCAATTGTCTGAGAATGACAAAATGCATCCTCATAGTTCTCAGTTACTTCAGAGTCTGATAACACTGTATGTTCACACTTTGAGTGTTGAATCACTCTTTGTAAATGTAAATGTCTTTGTAAATTCTCCTCCACAACTTCACTGTAATTCTTGCTGAGCTATATGATGCAGAGACACCGGAAGATGTTCACACCTTCTTGCAGGGTTCGACTGTTCTGCAGTCTGGCGAACACAAAGGTCGGAAATTTCTTTGTGACCTTTGTCAGTCACATTCTTGCCTATGATCTGAGACACTGCTTTTAAGATATGGGCTGAGCAGAGGTGTATAATTGTGAAGGACTTCCACTCCTGCCTGCCGTGGCAGACAGTAAAGCTTCTGTCCAGATATGCTATGATAGACTCTCTATTGAATGCTGTGAGCACTGCCTGTATGAGTGCCCAACTGAAGTCTGTCTCAACATAGCCCACATTCTTCCTTGTAAATTTGCACAGCGTGTGAGGAATCTCATCAGCCAATAGGAGATTGTAGCACTGTTGGTCGTTTGATACCATCTCTGCCACTGGTAGTGGTGGTGTTCCTCTGCCCCTGTCCAGCCAATACAAGGGCATAGTAAAGATTCCTTTTTTTTGTTCAGGGATCTTGGACACAATGCTTCCAGTTGCATCCAGATAAAGATGAACTTTTTTCTTTTGTAGAAGATGTGCCAACAAAATGCCAATTCCTTTTTCTGTTTACATATGTACACAGAAAGGGTCCAATTGAAAACTCTGGATGTAGCAGGGCAGGTGGATGAAACATGTGTCATCCACCATGTGCATTTTTTTATGATCTGCTGGGTCTAGATTTCCAGCAGCAATGGCTTCTTTCGGTGTTGATCCTAATAAGTCATAATATGTGTTATAACCTTGGATGGTTAATAATGCACGCACACTTTGGACGGTTAACGGACTTTACTTAACGTCTGCAAGAGACCTGCACAGCACATAGCATCACACTGGTAGCGGCACATGTCAACAGGTGGGGTACCCCTCAAAACATCCCTGGGGGTCCCTTGTTAATTAATAAAGGTTCCGGGGTGCAATTCCCACATAACACAGTTAACACTGTTTCAGTCTGTAACACTTCTCCCCCTTTAAGTGAAAACCTAAGATATAATTAAACAAAAGACTTAGCAGTCCAGGCCCTCTTTTGTAACCCCAAATAAACTCATATAAACTAAAATGTCCTCTATCATGTTATTATCGTAGAGAAATATGTCTTTGGCCTGCACATTTTTTTTTTTTTTTAAATAATTGTAAGCAATCTCAAACAACAATCAAACAAAAGTGCTTGGCTCTTTCCTAACTGAACATTTCACACTTGGTCTAGCTTTCACACAGCTCAACATGTCAGTCTATCTGGAGGCTTGTGCTGCCTCTTAGATCTCCTCAAACCAACTGTGGGACCAACCGGCTCTGAATCTGGTTGTGTACTCCGAGCCAGGCTTGGACTCCTGACAGGTTGGGTAACAGCTTCACTTTGCCCAGACAGTCCATCAGTTTGTTCAAACAGTCCATCAGTGGGCACAAACAGTCCATCAGTGTGCTGAGGTGCTACTGGCACCTCCACATCAGCCGTAGAGCTGTCCACACTGTCCTTGTGTGCAACACTCTGAGGCCTCTCTCCTCCCGCTCTATGGCGAACCCGCAGATGATCCTGGTGCCTGCGGATCTGCCGTCCCTCCCCCAAGTCCACTATGAAGGACACCGGTCCTGTCTGGCGGCAAATGACTCCTGGCAGCCAGGGTGGACCCTGGGAAAAGTTCTTGACAAACACACAGTCTCCAGGCTTAAAAAACCTCTCTTTAGCATGTCGGTCCCGCCTCTTTTTCTGCTCTTCCTGTGACCGAACAACTCTTGCTCCCACGTCTGGGTGGAGCAGATCCAGATGAGATTTAGGCTTCCTCCCCATTAACATCTCTGCAGGGGATATGCCTGTGGTTGTGTGTGGAGTGATCCGATATTGAAACAAGAAACGGGAGAGCTTAGTTTCAAGTGTGTGTCCAGACATCTTTCGTAGACCATCTTTCAAGGTCTCCACAGCTCGTTCTGCTAAGCCATTGGAGGCTGGATGATAGGGAGCTGTGCGGACATGTCGGATACCATTTTTCTCCATGAACTCCTGGAACAAGTCACTAGTGAAAGTGGGCCCATTATCTGTCACTACGGTATCTGGCAACCCGTGAGTAGCAAAGACGCTCCTGAGCTTCTCTGTGGTGACTGAGGCAGTAATGTTTGACATGATGTGTGCGTCCAGCCACTTTGAATGTGCATCCACCAGCACCAGGAACATGTGACCAATAAATGGACCTGCAAAATCCAGGTGGAGCCTCGACCACGGACGACCCGGCCACTCCCATGGGTGAAGCGGAGCGGGCGCTGGCCTCTTTTGGTTACTTTGACATTGTGCACATGCCTTTACCTTCTCTTCTAGAGTGCTGTCCAACCCCGGCCACCACACAAATGACCTAGCCAGGCTCTTCATCCGGGACACTCCAGGGTGGGCGTCATGCAGCTCGTCCATCACCTGTGCCTGCCCTGGGGATGGAACAATCACTCTAGATCCCCAGAGGAGACAGCCATCTTGGACACTTAGCTCCAGCTGACGCTTGAAGTAGGGCTTAAACACCTCCTGTTCAACAACTGTTGGCCAGCCCTGCATCACCCATCGCTTAACTTGACACAACACAGGGTCTCTCTCAGTCCACATTTTGACTTGTTTTGCTGTAACTGGAGTGTTAGACAGCCTGTCTAACATGAACACAGTCTCTGGGGGCAGGAAGGTTTGGTTTGGTGTGTCAGGAAGCGGAAGTCGGCTAAAGGCATCAGCATTGGCATTTTCTCTACCTGCCTTGTACACTATTCGGTACTGATACGCTGAGAGGGTTAATGCCCAGCGCTGTACTCTCGCTGAAGCCATGGGTGGAATGCCTTTTGACTCACTGAACAGACCCATAAGGGGCTTATGGTCCGTATAAATGGTAAAGGGACGACCATACAGATACTGGTGGAACCTCTTTACAGCAAAAACCACCGCTAGTCCCTCTTTCTCTAACTGCGAGTACCCTTTCTCTGCTGATGTAAGGGTGCGTGACACATATCCAATTGGCTTTTCAGAGCCATCCCCCATTTGGTGCGAAAGGACCGCCCCCACACCATAGGGCGACGCATCACAGGACAGGATGACATCCCTGCCCGGATCAAAGTGCACCAGCAGTCGTTCAGAGTGTAACAGTTCTTTTACCTGCTGAAACGCTGTCTCTTGGGCTTGTTGCCATTTCCATGAGCTGTCTTTGTGTAGTAGCTGATAGAGGGGGGCTAGCACAGTGGAGAGGTCAGGTAAGAATTTGCCATAATAGTTCACTAAGCCCAAGAACGATCTGAGTTCTGCCACATTCTTTGGGCTTGGAGCCTCCTTCACTGCCCTCACTTTCTCTTCCACAGGGGACAGACCCTGAGCCGAAATCCTGTGGCCCAGGTAGGTGACACTTGGTGCTTGGAAAACACACTTACTGCTCTTAAGCCGCAGCCCGGCATCTGCCATCCTCTTCAACACCTGGTCCAAGTTCCTCAGATGCTCCTCCTCCGTTCTACCTGTGACCAAAATGTCATCCAAGTAGACTGCCACATGGGGAATGTTTTGGAGCAGATTGTCCATGGTGCGTTGAAAGATAGCCGGACTGGATGCAACGCCAAATACCAGGCGGTTGTACCTGAACAACCCCTTGTGGGTGTTGATGGTGACGTACTGTTTGGATTCCTCATCCAACAGCAGCTGCTGGTACGCATGACTCATGTCCAGTTTTGTGAATGTCTTTCCACCCGCCAGAGTGGCAAACAGGTCCTCTACGCGTGGCAGAGGGTAGGTATCAAGCTGTGAGGCCTGGTTTGCAGTCAGTTTGTAGTCCCCACAGATGCGCACCCCACCATCATCTTTCAAAACTGGCACAATTGGGGCTGCCCAGTCTGAAAACTCAATAGGCTCAATGACACCTAGCTGCTGGAGCCTGTCCAGCTCTGCCTCCACCTTAGCTTTCATAGCATATGGCACTGGGCGAGGTTTGAAGAAACGTGGTTGTGCCTTAGGGTCTACACATAGTTTCACAGTTGTGCTATGAAGGGTCCCCAGCTCATCTTTAAAAACATCTGCATACTTCCCTAGGATGTCTTCGATCACTCTCATGTGCTTGATTTCTCCCCAGTTCAGGCGAACTTTCCTCAGGATGTCACGACCCAGCAAACTTGGCCCCTCCCCCTTGACCACGAACAGCCTAGCTGCAGCTTCCTGTCCTTGGTACCTAACGTTAACTTCTATAGATCCAAGAAGTGGGATGCACTCACCCGTATACGTTCTCAGTCTGGCATTAGCCTCTTTGAGTGCAGGCGCCTCCTCCGAGCGCCACAAGTTGAGGTATGTAGCTTGACTTATGACTGATGCTGAGGCTCCCGTATCCACCTCCATTTCCAGCTCCTTTCCATCTAACTGCAATGTTGCTGTTATGGGCCCAGCCCGGGGCTCACTGAGGTCGATGATGTTGAACATGTTAAAGGAAACCTGCTCCTCAGCCTCCTCACTCTGCATGTGATGAGTGTTCATCTTGGGCTTAGACTTCCCCCACTCCTTTTTCTGTTTATTTTTAGCAGCTCTGCACTTTTTTGCAATGTGCCCCTTTTTCTTACAGTTATGACATAAGGCGTCTTTAAAACCACAGTCATTGGCAAAATGTGCTCCTCCGCACCTGTAACATTCAACTGACTTTGATGACTTGCCTGTCTTCTCCTTGAACACCCGATGAACGGCACGTGGCTGCACACTCCCGTTAGCTTGTTGAATGTCTTTAGTATTATTTGCCGCTGTTTCCATTGCCTGTGCAATCTCTAGCGCCTTCTTGAACGTGAGTGTGGCTTCTCCCAACAGCCGGCGCTGCATGCCGTCATCACTGATGCCACAGACTAACCTGTCGCGCAGCATGTCATCCAGGGCCGCTCCAAACTCACAGTGTTGCGATAACTGTCTCAGCTCCGCCACAAACGAAGCCACCGAAACTCCTGGCCTGCGGGCATGAGTATGAAACTTGAAACGCTGAACAATTACAGAAGGCTTCGGGTTGTGGTGGTCCTGTACCATCTTCACCAAGTCCTTAAATCCAATGCCTCCTGGGCTCCGCGGCGTGGCCAGGTTGCGTATGAGTTTATACGTCTTTGCCCCGCACACACTGAGAAGGATGGACCGTTTCTTCTCCTCTTCTGTAATGTCATTCGCCAGGAAAAAGTGCTCCAGTCTCTCGACGTATTCAATCCAGTCCCCGTCCGACTCGACATATTCACTAAGTGAACCAACAGTCGCCATGCTTTTACACTACACGGAAAACTTCTTCTTCGACCTAATGCGGCTTTATCCTCGTCGCCAAATGTTATAACCTTGGATGGTTAATAATGCACGCACACTTTGGACGGTTAACGGACTTTACTTAACGTCTGCAAGAGACCTGCACAGCACATAGCATCACACTGGTAGCGGCACATGTCAACAGGTGGGGTACCCCTCAAAACATCCCTGGGGGTCCCTTGTTAATTAATAAAGGTTCCGGGGTGCAATTCCCACATAACACAGTTAACACTGTTTCAGTCTGTAACAATATGTTTGACTTACTCCTTGGGATATCTTTTTTGCAATTTTCCCCCTTCTTATGTTGGATGCTGGCCTCATCTTTGTATGCCTTCTAAGATGATGAGCTTGTCCATGTCTGCACACTTTCAGTGAAATTTCTTTCTGACCTCTTTGGGGCTTTTTCGCTAACCAAAATGTGTAATAGGCCTTACATGTTGGGAAAAGTACAGACAGCTTTTAGGTGCATATATGGGCAGTTCCTTTTCCTGCTGTCAGCTGACTTCACATTTTGATATTTGAAGGCCAACACACAACAAGGATTCTTCTTGCTGAATTCATTATAAATGTTATGAGTCCAAGACGGCTTTAATTTCTTGCTTCCTTCAACTGGCCTGATTGATTCCCATGTTTTTTTTATCAATTGATATTTTAAAGAGGTTTAAAGAGTGCCTAATTTCCTTCTTTTATTTTTTTTTCTTGATTTCTTATTGCCTGTTGGTTTGCCTGTTGTGTTTTCAGCCGTGTCATCTTCTACTGCATACTCTGCAATCAAAATTGGCTCATCATTGTTTGCATCTATACTGGGATGATGGCTTTTTGATGCTAACAAGGGCGTTTTGCCTTCATCCTCTTCAGGTATAGTGAGCTCTTCAACCATGATGGCCTCATGGTCCCTACGTGGCTCTAGCTCTGCTTCACCTTGTATTTCCACATCTTGTGTTGCTACAGGCTCATGGCCTTGAGATTTAAATCTTGCAACCTTTTCCTTAAGGTTTCTCCTATTCTCAGACCATACTACCCACAACCAATGTCGTCTGGGCTTGGTATCATAAGCAAAAAGTGTCTGGCAAATTTTAGACCACACAGGTGAGGTGTAAGATATGCCACAGACACTGGCAGCTGCCACAGCAGGTCCGGAAGTGCTACTACTAGGTGCAGATGCCACAAATTGAGCCAGCCCCTGCTCGGCGGGTAGGCAACAACAAGCAGGATGGATTATTGTACAGCTTTATTCATCTCGTACGTAATGTACGCGTTACTTATTATGCAGATAACAAGCAGGAGCCTCAAAAGCAGAAAAAATCTATCCTGTAGTAGTTAGCACATTTACAGAATGAATCAATCAAAAAGAATGGTTAAAAAGTCATTTTATTGATTTGTAGTGAATATTTTTATTTATTAAATACATACTATGTCCATATGAAGTGTTTTTTCACAATGACCTCACCTGTAGTAGTTAGGGCATTAGAAGTATGACCTACTACAACAAAAAGAATGATAAAAAGTCATTTTATTGATTTTTAGTGAATATTTTTTATGACTAAATTCACACTGAAACGTCTAATTTGCAGACGGTCCCAGCTGAATGTCAAGCGAATATCGAACAACGAACCAACTTCACCTCGGTCATGAAAGTCCCCATCTATGTTAACCATGTATTGTGTTTCTTTTCAGGAGGCTATGGCGGACGCCCTGTCCCTCCTTTTCTGTGCAGTTACATTAATGTGTGCTTATTATTTTAATATTAAGAAATAACAGTACCAGCTGGTGTTAGTATGGGAATAGTGAAAGTTAAAGACGCCGTCCGTCCAGGCGGCGCCACAAACTAACATGAACTTTCCTTTCTGCGTGGAAAATGACCCAAACTCCTGCGGTCAGTGTGGAGAGAGGAAAAAATACACGACAAAGACGGAGGTGACAGTGAAGATAATGTCATTAAAAAATGATTTGTCTATTGCAGAACAGTAGTAACACAGTTGCTAGCTTGTTTAACGTCAAGTAGTGTGATGGAGCGGCCCTAACAGTGTTCTGGATCATAATAATGCTCCCAGCTTACATTTATCGGGGGGATTTATAAAGATCGGAACCTGTTCAGCAGGTCTCATTACCATTTAATTACATGCATTTTTATTTGTTGAATATTATGTTTTTCTTTCAGAAACGTGAAACCATCTGAGGATTCCAGTTAGAGTCAGAATGCTTCTGCGTCCGAAGAAATGTGCATAAGAGAGAGACAGAGATCACACTCATTCCCGGGTGACCTTCGAAGTGGAAGGACCAAACTGGTCATGGCTGCTTTAACAAACCGATTCTTCAGGCTGCCTTTTCTGCAATTCGTTGCCGTGTTTTTCCTGCATCGGTCTTTTAGGTAAGTAACTTTCACAGGTTACATTTGAATTACGAAGGTGTTTCGAGGTGCAACTGCACTCTTAAAATGATGTCTTTAAACTCTGCCTCACTCCGTGCACGTGTGCAAAATGTTTTAAATCTGTTACTTTTACTGAACTGCATTGTGTTAGAAAAGGGTGCATGTGTCTCTCAGCTAAATAACTCAGATTACATTTCCAATAAGCTCAAAATGCATCTACAACTGCACGCTCAAAATGATGTCTTTAAACTTTGCCTCACTCGCTGCACGTGTGCAAAATGGACTGCATGTGACGTTTTTCTCTACAGGACAGGAACTTTATGTGTTTTTGTAGTTATTTCACAGAAACAGTAAGAAGGAAAGATTATTTCATGTTAATTTGTTGAATATTATGTTTTCTTTCAGAAAGTCATCTGAGAATTCCCATTTGGAATCAGAATGATTCTGTGTTCGAATAAATTTGCATATTAAGAGGGAGAGACAGAGAGAACGTTTTTTTTTTCGGAGTTCTTATTTCATGTTTCTGTTGAATATTACTCTGAAACAATTTAACTCTGAAACTTATTCCCAAATCACCTTGGAGAATTAAATCTGCCCTGCAGCTGCTTTAAAATCTGTTACTTTTATTGAACTGCATTGTGTTGGAAAAGGGTACACGTGTCTCTCAGCTAAATAACTCTCACAGATTATATTTCCAATAACCAGGAGATGTGTCAAAATGATGTCTTTAAACTTTGCCTCACTCGCTCCATGTGTGCATGTGACGTCTTTCTTTAAAGGACAGGAACTTTCATGTGCAGTTAAAGTTTTGCTCCGTGTTTTCGTAGTTCTTATTTCATGTTAATCTGTTGAGTATTACTCTGAAACAACTTAACTATGAAACTTATTCCCAAATCACCTTTGGAGAATTAAACTGCCCTGCAGCTGCTTTAAAATCTGTTACTTTTACTGAACTGCATTGTGTTGGAAAAGGGTACATGTGTCTCTCAGCTAAATAACTCTCAGATTACATTTTCAATAAGCACGAGACGTGTCAAAATGGTGTCTTTAAACTTTGCCTCACTCGCTGCATGTGTGCAAAAATGGACCTGCATGTAATGTCTTTCTTTACAGGACAGGAACTTTATGTGTTTTTGTAGTTATTTCACAGTAGCAGTGAGAAGAAAGATATTTCCTGTTAATCTGTTGAATATTACTCTGAAACAACTTAACTCTGTTTAAAATCTGTTACTTTTACTGAACTGCATTGTGTTGGAAAAGGGTACACGTGTCTCTCAGCTAAATAACTCTCACATATTATATTTCCAATAACCAGGAGATGTGTCAAAATGATGTCTTTAAACTTTGCCTCACTCGCTGCATCTGTGCATGTGACGTCTTTCTTTACAGGACAGGAACTTTCATGTGCAGTTTAAAGTTTTGCTCCGTGTTTTCGTAGTTCTTATTTCATGTTAATCTGTTGAATATTACTCTGAAACAACTTAACTATGAAACTTAGCACAAGACGCATCTGTAACTGCACTCTTAAAATGATGTTGTTAAACTTGCCTCACTCACTATAACGTCTTTCTTTACAGGACAGGAACTTTCATGTGAGGTCAAAGCTTTGTAGTAAATGCTCTCTGTTCTTTCACAGAAACAGTGAGAAGGAATCAACATCCATTTCTCATTGACCTTGGAAGAGGAAGGACAGGACAAACCAGGAAAAAGAAGCTCCAAATGTCGGCTGGCTTCCAAAGCTCAACACATGGTGGAGCAGTAGTTGCTGTAAGGTCAGCGAGGCCGAGGTCAGAGGTACAGAGGTAGGCCGCAACTTATCTGCTGTTATGCTGTCCATATGCAGCTACATGTCATGATAAAGAAGGAGAAGCTAAGAAAAAGTTGGCGAGGGATAACTGAGTAGGAGGGATAACTGAGACTGCATGTAAGATGTAAAGCAGAGCAGAATATTTATGCAACCACCAATTAACTGAACGACTGGACAGTCAAACTGTTTTTGCATTAACCAAACCTGACTCGGTAAATACCAAGCTAACCTAACCTTTGCCAACCTCATGTAAACAAAAACCGAGTGATATGGCTCATAAGAAAGGGTCAAGCATGGAAGGCTGCTTCACCGATGACGGGTAAGATCCCCCTGAAATCTTTGGGACAACCTAAGACAGGGACAGCCACGATTGCTTGACCCCGTCGCACACTGTGAGCAGGCACATGTGCGGCAAGCCTTCAGCCTTAAGCTAGATGTTAAACGCCTATATTATAAGCAATTTAAGTCACCTTTAACCAACTTAAATGTGTAAGGAGAAACAAATAGGCGTTAATTAAAAAAAAAAGGCATAACTAAGGCAAAACAAAACAGTGATATGATAGGTCAGGTATGGAAGGCTGATTCACCGATGACGGTAAGATCCTCCTGAAAACTCTGGGACAACCTAAGGCAGGGACAGTCACGATTACTTGACCTTGCCGCACACTGTGAGCAGGCACAGTGTGCGGCAACTCTGTCACCGTACAAGTACATGGATGTTGATAGGTTTAACTTAGTTTAACTGAGACAAAATAGAGTCATATCACTCATGAGAAAACGGTCAAGTATGGAAGACTGATTGACCGATGACGGGTAAGATCCTCCTGAAAACTGGGACAACCTAAGACAGGGACAGTCACGATTTACTTGACCTTGTCGCGCACTGTGAGCAGGCACAGTGTGCGGCAGCTCCGTCACTGTGCAGTAACACAGCACAGGGTGTGACAGGACATAGAAGGAAAAGATTAAGGATTACTTGAGGTTAGGCCAAAGGTTAGGGAAGAAAAATATAGTGAAAATGTTGTGTGACCATGATCACCGTGGGATCAACAGATTTAATGTTAATGTTGGTCAAGACCGAAAGGTTGGTTAAGATAAAGCAAACAGGTTTGGTCCAGTCAGGTGGTTGTTCCATGGGGTTTCATGAAAGGCACTGGTGACATCCTGAAAACGAGGATGTTACATCATTTAATACATGAACATTTAATTGTGCTGATAACTAGGACAATGTAAAGTAAATGTGGGAAAGCTGAGACATGTAGTACTTGGTATTTTAGTCCTAGTGAAGATTTCCTCTGCCACTGCAGTCCATTAGTAGAAACGTAATGTCCTCAGCCTCCTTCAGCAACTGAATATGGACAGCAGCAGACAGTTTGTGTCCTCAGCCTCCGTCTACGGCTGACTGTCTCCTTTGCAACTAATTACGAATACCAGTAGAAACTGTATGTCCAATAGGAGCTAAATGTCCTCAGCCTCCTTCAACACCTGAGGTGTCTCCTCTGCAAATGGTTCTATGCAGTAGGAGCAAATTAATGTCCTCAGCCTCCTTCAACACCTGAAATGTCTCCTCTGCAAATGGTTCTATGCAGTAGGATCGAATGAATGTGCTTAACAGCACCTGAAATGTCTCCTCTGCACGTCATAATAGACGGCAGCATCCAATTAATGTCCTCAGCCTCCTTCAACACCTGAGGTGTCTCCTCTGCAAATGGTTCTATGCAGTAGGAGTAACTTAATGTCCTCAGCCTCCTTCAACACCTGAGGTGTCTCCTCTGCAAATGGTTCTATGCAGTAGGATCGAATTAATGTGCTTAGCAGCACCTGAAATGTCTCCTCTGCACGTCATAATAGACGGCAGCATCCAATTAATGTCCTCAGCCTCCTTCAACACCTGAGGTGTCTCCTCTGCAAATGGTTCTATGCAGTAGGAGCAAATTAATGTCCTCAGCCTCCTTCAACACCTGAAATGTCTCCTCTGCAAATGGTTCTATGCAGTAGGATCGAATTAATGTGCTTAGCAGCACCTGAAATGTCTCCTCTGCACGTCATAATAGACGGCAGCATCCAATTAATGTCCTCAGCCTCCTTCAACACCTGAGGTGTCTCCTCTGCAAATGGTTCTATGCAGTAGGATCGAATTAATGTGCTTAGCAGCACCTGAAATGTCTCCTCTGCACGTCATAATAGACGGCAGCATCCAATTAATTGTCCTCAGCCTCCTTCAACACCTGAGGTGTCTCCTCTGCAAATGGTTCTATGCAGTAGGAGCAAATTAATGTCCTCAGCCTCCTTCAACACCTGAAATGTCTCCTCTGCACGTCATAATAGACGGCAGCATCCAATTAATGTCCTCAGCCTCCTTCAACACCTGAGGTGTCTCCTCTGCAAATGGTTCTATGCAGTAGGATAGAATTAATGTGCTTAGCAGCACCTGAAATGTCTCCTCTGCACGTCATAATAGACGGCAGCATCCAGTTAATGTCCTCAGCCTCCTTCAACACCTGAGGTGTCTCCTCTGCAAATGGTTCTATGCAGTAGGAGCAAATTAATGTCCTCAGCCTCCTTCAACACCTGAAATGTCTCCTCTGCAAATGGTTCTATGCAGTAGGAGCAAATTAATGTGCTTAGCAGCACCTGAAATGTCTCCTCTGCACGTCATAATAGACGGCAGCATCCAATTAATGTCCTCAGCCTCCTTCAACACCTGAGGTGTCTCCTCTGCAAATGGTTCTATGCAGTAGGAGCAAATTAATGTCCTCAGCCTCCTTCAACACCTGAAATGTCTCCTCTGCACGTCATAATAGACGGCAGCATCCAATTAATGTCCTCAGCCTCCTTCAACACCTGAAATGTCTCCTCTGCACGTCATAATAGACGGCAGCATCCAATTAATGTCCTCAGCCTCCTTCAACACCTGAAATGTCTCCTCTGCAAATGGTTCTATGCAGTAGGAGCAAATTAATGTCCTCAGCCTCCTTCAACACCTGAAATGTCTCCTCTGCAAATGGTTCTATGCAGTAGGAGTAACTTAATGTCCTCAGCCTCCTTCAACACCTGAGGTGTCTCCTCTGCAAATGGTTCTATGCAGTAGGATCGAATTAATGTCCTCAGCCTCCTTCAACACCTGAAATGTCTCCTCTGCAAATGGTTCTATGCAGTAGGATAGAATTAATGTGCTTAGCAGCACCTGAAATGTCTCCTCTGCACGTCATAATAGACGGCAGCATCCAATTAATGTCCTCAGCCTCCTTCAACACCTGAGGTGTCTCCTCTGCAAATGGTTCTATGCAGTAGGAGCAAATTAATGTCCTCAGCCTCCTTCAACACCTGAGGTGTCTCCTCTGCAAATGGTTCTATGCAGTAGGAGCAAATTAATGTCCTCAGCCTCCTTCAACACCTGAGGTGTCTCCTCTGCAAATGGTTCTATGCAGTAGGAGCAAATTAATGTCCTCAGCCTCCTTCAACACCTGAAATGTCTCCTCTGCACGTCACAATAGACGGCAGCATCCAATTAATGTCCTCAGCCTCCTTCAACACCTGAGGTGTCTCCTCTGCAAATGGTTCTATGCAGTAGGATCGAATTAATGTGCTTAGCAGCACCTGAAATGTCTCCTCTGCACGTCATAATAGACGGCAGCATCCAATTAATGTCCTCAGCCTCCTTCAACACCTGAGGTGTCTCCTCTGCAAATGGTTCTATGCAGTAGGAGCAAATTAATGTCCTCAGCCTCCTTCAACACCTGAGGTGTCTCCTCTGCAAATGGTTCTATGCAGTAGGAGCAAATTAATGTCCTCAGCCTCCTTCAACACCTGAGGTGTCTCCTCTGCAAATGGTTCTATGCAGTAGGAGCAAATTAATGTCCTCAGCCTCCTTCAACACCTGAGGTGTCTCCTCTGCAAATGGTTCTATGCAGTAGGATAGAATTAATGTCCTCAGCCTCCTTCAACACCTGAGTTGTCTCCTCTGCAAATGGTTCTATGCAGTAGGATAGAATTAATGTCCTCAGCCTCCTTCAACACCTGAAATGTCTCCTCTGCAAATGGTTCTATGCAGTAGGATAGAATAATGTGCTTAGCAGCACCTGAAATATCTCCTCTGCACGTCATAATAGACGGCAGCATCCAATTAATGTCCTCAGCCTCCTTCAACACCTGAGGTGTCTCCTCTGCAAATGGTTCTATGCAGTAGGAGCAAATTAATGTCCTCAGCCTTCTTCAACACCTGAGGTGTCTTCTCTGCAAATGGTTCTATGCAGTAGGAGCAAATTAATGTCCTCAGCCTTCTTCAACACCTGAGGTGTCTCCTCTGCAAATGGTTCTATGCAGTAGGATAGAATTAATGTCCTCAGCCTCCTTCAACACCTGAAATGTCTCCTCTGCAAATGGTTCTATGCAGTAGGATCAAATTAATGTGCTCAGCAGCACCTGAAATGTCTCCTCTGCACGTCATAATAGACGGCAGCATCCAATTAATGTCCTCAGCCTCCTTCAACACCTGAGGTGCCTCCTCTGCAAATGGTTCTATGCAGTAGGAGCAAATTAATGTCCTCAGCCTCCTTCAACACCTGAAATGTCTCCTCTGCAAATGGTTCTATGCAGTAGGATCGAATTAATGTGCTTAGCAGCACCTGAAATGTCTCCTCTGCACGTCATAATAGACGGCAGCATCCAATTAATGTCCTCAGCCTCCTTCAACACCTGAGGTGTCTCCTCTGCAAATGGTTCTATGCAGTAGGAGCAAATTAATGTCCTCAGCCTCCTTCAACACCTGAAATGATTCCTCTGCACGTCACAATAGACGGCAGCATCCAATTAATGTCCTCAGCCTCCTTCAACACCTGAGGTGTCTCCTCTGCAAATGGTTCTATGCAGTAGGATCGCATTAATGTGCTTAGCAGCACCTGAAATGTCTTCTCTGCACGTCATAATAGACGGCAGCATCCAATTAATGTCCTCAGCCTCCTTCAACACCTGAGGTGTCTCCTCTGCAAATGGTTCTATGCAGTAGGAGCAAATTAATGTCCTCAGCCTCCTTCAACACCTGAGGTGTCTCCTCTGCAAATGGTTCTATGCAGTAGGAGCAAATTAATGTCCTCAGCCTCCTTCACACCCTGAGGTGTCTCCTCTGCAAATGGTTCTATGCAGTAGGATAGAATTAATGTCCTCAGCCTCCTTCAACACCTGAAATGTCTCCTCTGCAAATGGTTCTATGCAGTAGGATCGAATTAATGTGCTCAGCAGCACCTGAAATGTCTCCTCTGCACGTCATAATAGACGGCAGCATCCAATTAATGTCCTCAGCCTCCTTCAACACCTGAGGTGCCTCCTCTGCAAATGGTTCTATGCAGTAGGAGCAAAATAATGTCCTCAGCCTCCTTCAACACCTGAAATGTCTCCTCTGCAAATGGTTCTATGCAGTAGGATCGAATTAATGTGCTTAGCAGCACCTGAAATGTCTCCTCTGCACGTCATAATAGACGGCAGCATCCAATTAATGTCCTCAGCCTCCTTCAACACCTGAGGTGTCTCCTCTGCAATGGTTCTATGCAGTAGGAGCAAATTAATGTCCTCAGCCTCCTTCAACACCTGAAATGTCTCCTCTGCAAATGGTTCTATGCAGTAGGATCGAATGAATTGCTTAACAGCACCTGAAATGTCTCCTCTGCACGTCATAATAGACGGCAGCATCCCAATTAATGTCCTCAGCCTCCTTCAACACCTGAGGTGTCTCCTCTGCAAATGGTTCTATGCAGTAGGAGCAAATTAATGTCCTCAGCCTTCTTCAACACCTGAGGTGTCTCCTCTGCAAATGGTTCTATGCAGTAGGATAGAATTAATGTCCTCAGCCTCCTTCAACACCTGAAATGTCTCCTCTGCAAATGGTTTCTATGCAGTAGGATCGAATTAATGTGCTCAGCAGCACCTGAAATGTCTCCTCTGCACGTCATAATAGACGGCAGCATCCAATTAATGTCCTCAGCCTCCTTCAACACCTGAGGTGCCTCCTCTGCAAATGGTTCTATGCAGTAGGAGCAAATTAATTGTCCTCAGCCTCCTTCAACACCTGAAATGTCTCCTCTGCAAATGGTTCTATGCAGTAGGATCGAATTAATGTGCTTAGCAGCACCCTGAAATGTCTCCTCTGCACGTCATAATAGACGGCAGCATCCAATTAATGTCCTCAGCCTCCTTCAACACCTGGGGTGTCTCCTCTGCAAATGGTTCTATGCAGTAGGATCGAATTAATGTGCTTAGCAGCACCCTGAAATGTCTCCTCTGCACGTCATAATAGACGGCAGCATCCAATTAATGTCCTCAGCCTCCTTCAACAACCTGAGGTGTCTCCTCTGCAAATGGTTCTATGCAGTAGGAGCAAATTAAATGTCTCAGCCTCCTTCAACACCTGAAATGTCTCCTCTGCAACGTCACAATAGACGGCAGCATCCAATTAATGTCCTCAGCCTCCTTCAACACCTGAGGTGTCTCCTCTGCAAATGGTTCTATGCAGTAGGATCGAATTAATGTGCTTAGCAGCACCTGAAATGTCTCCTCTGCACGTCATAATAGACGGCAGCATCCAATTAATGTCCTCAGCCTCCTTCAACACCTGAGGTGTCTCCTCTGCAAATGGTTCTATGCAGTAGGAGCAAATTAATGTCCTCAGCCTCCTTCAACACCTGAAATGTCTCCTCTGCAAATGGTTCTATGCAGTAGGATCGAATTAATGTGCTTAGCAGCACCTGAAATGTCTCCTCTGCACGTCATAATAGACGGCAGCATCCCAATTAATGTCCTCAGCCTCCTTCAACACCTGAGGTGTCTCCTCTGCAAATGGTTCTATGCAGTAGGAGCAAATTAATGTCCTCAGCCTCCTTCAACACCTGAAATGTCTCCTCTGCAAATGGTTCTATGCAGTAGGATCGAATTAATGTGCTTAGCAGCACCTGAAATGTCTCCTCTGCACGTCATAATAGACGGCAGCATCCAATTAATGTCCTCAGCCTCCTTCAACACCTGAGGTGTCTCCTCTGCAATGGTTCTATGCAGTAGGAGCAAATTAATGTCCTCAGCCTCCTTCAACACCTGAAATGTCTCCTCTGCAAATGGTTCTATGCAGTAGGATCAAATTAATGTGCTTAGCAGCACCTGAAATGTCTCCTCTGCACGTCATAATAGACGGCAGCATCCAATTAATGTCCTCAGCCTCCTTCAACACCTGAAATGTCTCCTCTGCAAATGGTTCTATGCAGTAGGAGCAAATTAATGTCCTCAGCCTCCTTCAACACCTGAGGTGTCTCCTCTGCAAATGGTTCTATGCAGTAGGAGTAACTTAATGTCCTCAGCCTCCTTCAACACCTGAGGTGTCTCCTCTGCAAATGGTTTCTATGCAGTAGGAGCAAATTAATGTCCTCAGCCTCCTTCAACACCTGAAATGTCTCCTCTGCAAATGGTTCTATGCAGTAGGATCGAATTAATGTGCTTAGCAGCACCTGAAATGTCTCCTCTGCACGTCATAATAGACGGCAGCAACCAATTAATGTCCTCAGCCTCCTTCAACACCTGAGGTGTCTCCTCTGCAAATGGTTCTATGCAGTAGGAGCAAATTAATGTCCTCAGCCTCCTTCAACACCTGAGGTGTCTCCTCTGCAAATGGTTCTATGCAGTAGGATAGAATTAATGTCCTCAGCCTCCTTCAACACCTGAGTTGTCTCCTCTGCAAATGGTTCTATGCAGTAGGATAGAATTAATGTCCTCAGCCTCCTTCAACACCTGAAATGTCTCCTCTGCAAATGGTTCTATGCAGTAGGATAGAATTAATGTGCTTAGCAGCACCTGAAATATCTCCTCTGCACGTCATAATAGACGGCAGCATCCAATTAATGTCCTCAGCCTCCTTCAACACCTGAGGTGTCTCCTCTGCAAATGGTTCTATGCAGTAGGAGCAAATTAATGTCCTCAGCCTTCTTCAACACCTGAGGTGTCTTCTCTGCAAATGGTTCTATGCAGTAGGAGCAAATTAATGTCCTCAGCCTTCTTCAACACCTGAGGTGTCTCCTCTGCAAATGGTTCTATGCAGTAGGATAGAATTAATGTCCTCAAGCCTCCTTCAACACCTGAATGTCTCCTCTGCAAATGGTTCTATGCAGTAGGATCGAATTAATGTGCTTAGCAGCACCTGAAATGTCTCCTCTGCACGTCATAATAGACGGCAGCATCCAATTAATGTCCTCAGCCTCCTTCAACACCTGAGGGTGTCTCCTCTGCAAATGGTTCTATGCAGTAGGAGCAAATTAATGTCCTCAGCCTCCTTCAACACCTGAAATGATTCCTCTGCACGTCACAATAGACGGCAGCATCCAATTAATGTCCTCAGCCTTCCTTCAAACACCTGAGGTGTCTCCTCTGCAAATGGTTCTATGCAGTAGGATCGCATTAATGTGCTTAGCAGCACCTGAAATGTCTTCTCTGCACGTCATAATAGACGGCAGCATCCAATTAATGTCCTCAGCCTCCTTCAACACCTGAGGTGTCTCCTCTGCAAATGGTTCTATGCAGTAGGAGCAAATTAATGTCCTCAGCCTCCTTCAACACCTGAGGTGTCTCCTCTGCAAATGGTTCTATGCAGTAGGAGCAAATTAATGTCCTCAGCCTCCTTCAACACCTGAGGTGTCTCCTCTGCAAATGGTTCTATGCAGTAGGATAGAATTAATGTCCTCAGCCTCCTTCAACACCTGAAATGTCTCCTCTGCAAATGGTTCTATGCAGTAGGATCGAATTAATGTGCTCAGCAGCACCTGAAATGTCTCCTCTGCACGTCATAATAGACGGCAGCATCCAATTAATGTCCTCAGCCTCCTTCAACACCTGAGGTGCCTCCTCTGCAAATGTTCTATGCAGTAGGAGCAAATTAATGTCCTCAGCCTCCTTCAACACCTGAAATGTCTCCTCTGCAAATGGTTCTATGCAGTAGGATCGAATTAATGTGCTTAGCAGCACCTGAAATGTCTCCTCTGCACGTCATAATAGACGGCAGCATCCAATTATGGTCCTCAGCCTCCTTCAACACCTGAGGTGTCTCCTCTGCAATGGTTCTATGCAGTAGGAGCAAATTAATGTCCTCAGCCTCCTTCAACACCTGAAATGTCTCCTCTGCAAATGGTTCTATGCAGTAGGATCGAATGAATGTGCTTAACAGCACCTGAAATGTCTCCTCTGCACGTCATAATAGACGGCAGCATCCAATTAATGTCCTCAGCCTCCTTCAACACCTGAGGTGTCTCCTCTGCAAATGGTTCTATGCAGTAGGAGCAAATTAATGTCCTCAGCCTTCTTCAACACCTGAGGTGTCTCCTCTGCAAATGGTTCTATGCAGTAGGATAGAATTAATGTCCTCAGCCTCCTTCAACACCTGAAATGTCTCCTCTGCAAATGGTTCTATGCAGTAGGATCGAATTAATGTGCTCAGCAGCACCTGAAATGTCTCCTCTGCACGTCATAATAGACGGCAGCATCCAATTAATGTCCTCAGCCTCCTTCAACACCTGAGGTGTCTCCTCTGCAAATGGTTCTATGCAGTAGGATCGAATTAATGTGCTTAGCAGCACCTGAAATGTCTCCTCTGCACGTCATAATAGACGGCAGCATCCAATTAATGTCCTCAGCCTCCTTCAAACACCTGAGGTGTCTCCTCTGCAAATGGTTCTATGCAGTAGGAGCAAATTAATGTCCTCAGCCTCCTTCAACACCTGAAATGTCTCCTCTGCAAATGGTTCTATGCAGTAGGATCGAATTAATGTGCTTAGCAGCACCTGAAATGTCTCCTCTGCACGTCATAATAGACGGCAGCATCCAATTAATGTCCTCAGCCTCCTTCAACACCTGAGGTGTCTCCTCTGCAAATGGTTTCTATGCAGTAGGAGCAAATTAATGTCCTCAGCCTCCTTCAACACCTGAAATGTCTCCTCTGCAATGGTTCTATGCAGTAGGATCGAATTAATGTGCTTAGCAGCACCTGAAATGTCTCCTCTGCACGTCATAATAGACGGCAGCATCCAATTAATGTCCTCAGCCTCCTTCAACACCTGAGGTGTCTCCTCTGCAAATGGTTCTATGCAGTAGGATCGAATTAATGTGCTTAGCAGCACCTGAAATGTTCCTCTGCACGTCATAATAGACGGCAGCATCCAATTAATGTCCTCAGCCTCCTTCAACACTGAAATGTCTCCTCTGGCAAATGGTTCTATGCAGTAGGATCGAATTAATGTGCTTAGCAGCACCTGAAATGTCTCTCTGCACGTCATAATAGACGGCAGCATCCAATTAATGTCCTCAGCCTCCTTCAACACCTGAGGTGTCTCCTCTGCAAATGGTTCTATGCAGTAGGATCGAATTAATGTGCTTAGCAGCACCTGAAATGTCTCCTCTGCACGTCATAATAGACGGCAGATCCAATTAATGTCCTCAGCCTCCTTCAACACCTGAAATGTCTCCTCTGCAATGGTTCTATGCCAGTAAGGAGCAAATTAATGTCCTCAGCCTCCTTCAACACCTGAGGTGTCTCCTCTGGCAAATGGTTTCTATGCAGTAGGAGTAACTTAATGTCCTCAGCCTCCTTCCAACACCTGAGGTGGTCTCCTCTGCAAATGGTTCTATGCAGTAGGAGCAAATTAATGTCCTCAGCCTCCTTCACACCTGAAATGTCTCCTCTGCAAATGGTTCTATGCAGTAGGATCGAATTAATGTGCTTAGCAGCACCTGAAATGTCTCCTCTGCACGTCATAATAGACGGCAGCATCCAATTAATGTCCTCAGCCTCCTTCAACACCTGAGGTGTCTCCTCTGCAAATGGTTCTATGCAGTAGGAGCAATAATGGTCCTCAGCCTCCTTCAACACCTGAAATGTCTCCTCTGCAAATGGTTCTATGCAGTAGGATCAAATTAATGTGCTTAGCAGCACCTGAAATGTCTCCTCTGCACGTCATAATAGACGGCAGCATCCAATTAATGTCCTCAGCCTCCTTCAACACCTGAGGTGTCTCCTCTGCAAATGGTTCTATGCAGTAGGGTAACTTAATGTCCTCAGGCCTCCTTCAAACACCTGAGGTGTCTCCTCTGCAAATGGTTCTATGCAGTAGGAGCAAATTAATGTCCTCAGCCTCCTTCAACACCTGAAATGTCTCCTCTGCAAATGGTTCTATGCAGTCGGATCGAATAATAATGTGCTTAGCAGCACCTGAAATGTCTCCTCTGCACGTCATAATAGACGGCAGCAACCAATTAATGTCCTCAGCCTCCTTCAACACCTGAGGTGTCTCCTCTGCAAATGGGTCTATGCAGTAGGAGCAAATTAATGTCCTCAGCCTCCTTCAACACCTGAGGTGTCTCCTCTGCAAATGGTTCTAGCAGTAGGAGCAAATTAATGTCCTCAGCCTCTTCAACACCCTGAGGTGTCTTCTCTGCAAATGGTTCTATGCAGTAGGAGCAAATTAATGTCCTCAGCCTCCTTCAACACCTGAGGTGTCTCCTCTGCAAATGGTTCTATGCAGTAGGAGCAAATTAATGTCCTCAGCCTCCTTCAACACCTGAAATGTCTCCTCTGCAAATGGTTCTATGCAGTAGGAGCAAATTAATGTCCTCAGCCTCCTTCAACACCTGAAATGTCTCCTCTGCAAATGGTTCTATGCAGTAGGATCGAATTAATGTGCTTAGCAGCACCTGAAATGGCTCCTCTGCACGTCATAATAGACGGCAGCATCCAATTAATGTCCTCAGCCTCCTTCAACACCTGAGGTGTCTCCTCTGCAAATGGTTCTATGCAGTAGGAGTAACTTAATGTCCTCAGCCTCCTTCAACACCTGAGGTGTCTCCTCTGCAAATGGTTCTATGCAGTAGGAGCAAATTAATGTCCTCAGCCTCCTTCAACACCTGAAATGTCTCCTCTGCAAATGGTTCTATGCAGTAGGATCGAATTAATGTCCTCGGCCTCCTTCAACACCTGAAATGTCTCCTCTGCAAATGGTTCTATGCAGTAGGATCGAATTAATGTGCTTAGCAGCACCTGAAATGTCTCCTCTGCACGTCATAATAGACGGCAGCATCCAATTAATGTCCTCAGCCTCCTTCAACACCTGAGGTGTCTCCTCTGCAAATGGTTCTATGCAGTAGGAGCAAATTAATGTCCTCAGCCTCCTTCAACACCTGAAATGTCTCCTCTGCACGTCACAATAGACGGCAGCATCCAATTAATGTCCTCAGCCTCCTTCAACACCTGAGGTGTCTCCTCTGCAAATGGTTCTATGCAGTAGGATCGAATTAATGTCCTCAGCCTCCTTCAACACCTGAGGTGTCTTCTCTGCAAATGGTTCTATGCAGTAGGAGCAAATTAATGTCCTCAGCCTTCTTCAACACCTGAGGTGTCTCCTCTGCAAATGGTTCTATGCAGTAGGATAGAATTAATGTCCTCAGCCTCCTTCAACACCTGAAATGTCTCCTCTGCAAATGGTTCTATGCAGTAGGATCGAATGAATGTGCTTAGCAGCACCTGAAATGTCTCCTCTGCACGTCATAATAGACGGCAGCATCCAATTAATGTCCTCAGCCTCCTTCAACACCTGAGGTGTCTCCTTTGCAAATGGTTCTATGCAGTAGGAGCAAATTAATGTCTTCAGCCTTCTTCAACACCTGAGGTGTCTCCTCTGCAAATGGTTCTATGCAGTAGGAGCAAATTAATGTCCTCAGCCTCCTTCAACACCTGAGGTGTCTCCTCTGCAAATGGTTCTATGCAGTAGGATCGCATTAATGTGCTTAGCAGCACCTGAAATGTTCATTCTCTGGCACGTCATAATAGACGGCAGCATCCAATTAATGTCCTCAGCCTCCTTCAACACCTGAGGTGTCTCCTCTGCAATGGTTCTATGCAGTAGGAGCAAATTAATGTCCTCAGCCTCTTCAACACCTGAAAGTCTCCTCTGCAAATGGTTTCTATGCAGTAGGATCGATATGAATGTGCTTAGCAGCACCTGAAATGTCTCCTCTGCACGTCATAATAGACGGCAGCATCCAATTAATGTCCTCAGCCTCCTTCAACACCTGAGGTGTCTCCTCTGCAAATGGTTCTATGCAGTAGGAGCAAATTAATGTCCCTCAGCCTCCTTCAACACCTGAGGTGTCCTTCTCTGCAAATGGTTCTATGCAGTAGGAGCACATTAATGTCCTCAGCCTTCTTCAACACCTGAGGTGTCTCCTCTGCAAATGGTTCTATGCAGTAGGATAGAATTAATGTCCTCAGCCTCCTTCAACACCTGAGGTGTCTCCTCTGCAAATGGTTCTATGCAGTAGGATCGAATTAATGTGCTTAGCAGCACCTGAAATGTCTCCTCTGCACGTCATAATAGACGGCAGCATCCAATTAATGTCCTCAGCCTCCTTCAACACCTGAGGTGTCTCCTCTGCAAATGGTTCTATGCAGTAGGAGCAAATTAATGTCCTCAGCCTCCTTCAACACCTGAAATGTCTCCTCTGCAAATGGTTCTATGCAGTAGGATCGAATTAATGTGCTTAGCAGCACCTGAAATGTCTCCTCTGCACGTCATAATAGACGGCAGCATCCAATTTATGTCCTCAGCCTCCTTCAACACCTGAGGTGCCTCCTCTGCAAATGGTTCTATGCAGTAGGAGCAAATTAATGTCCTCAGCCTCCTTCAACACCTGAAATGTCTCCTCTGCAAATGGTTCTATGCAGTAGGATCGAATTAATGTGCTTAGCAGCACCTGAAATGTCTCCTCTGCACGTCATAATAGACGGCAGCATCCAATTAATGTCCTCAGCCTCCTTCAACACCTGAGGTGTCTCCTCTGCAAATGGTTCTATGCAGTAGGAGCAAATTAATGTCCTCAGCCTCCTTCAACACCTGAAATGTCTCCTCTGCAAATGGTTCTATGCAGTAGGATCGAAATAATGTGCTTAGCAGCACCTGAAATGTCTCCTCTGCACGTCATAATAGACGGCAGCATCCAATTAATGTCCTCAGCCTCCTTCAACACCTGGGGTGTCTCCTCTGCAAATGGTTCTATGCAGTAGGATCGAATTAATGTGCTTAGCAGCACCTGAAATGTCTCCTCTGCACGTCATAATAGACGGCAGCATCCAATTAATGTCCTCAGCCTCCTTCAACACCTGAGGTGTCTCCTCTGCAAATGGTTCTATGCAGTAGGAGCAAATTAATGTCCTCAGCCTCCTTCAACACCTGAAATGTCTCCTCTGCACGTCACAATAGACGGCAGCATCCAATTAATGTCCTCAGCCTCCTTCAACACCTGAGGTGTCTCCTCTGCAAATGGTTCTATGCAGTAGGATCGAATTAATGTGCTTAGCAGCACCTGAAATGTCTCCTCTGCACGTCATAATAGACGGCAGCATCCAATTAATGTCCTCAGCCTCCTTCAACACCTGAAATGTCTCCTCTGCAAATGGTTCTATGCAGTAGGAGCAAATTAATGTCCTCAGCCTCCTTCAACACCTGAAATGTCTCCTCTGCAAATGGTTCTATGCAGTAGGATCGAATTAATGTGCTCAGCAGCACCTGAAATGTCTCCTCTGCACGTCATAATAGACGGCAGCATCCAATTAATGTCCTCAGCCTCCTTCAACACCTGAGGTGTCTCCTCTGCAAATGGTTCTATGCAGTAGGAGCAAATTAATGTCCTCAGCCTCCTTCAACACCTGAGGTGTCTCCTCTGCAAATGGTTCTATGCAGTAGGAGTAACTTAATGTCCTCAGCCTCCTTCAACACCTGAGGTGTCTCCTCTGCAAATGGTTCTATGCAGTAGGAGCAAATTAATGTCCTCAGCCTCCTTCAACACCTGAAATGTCTCCTCTGCAAATGGTTCTATGCAGTAGGATCGAATTAATGTGCTTAGCAGCACCTGAAATGTCTCCTCTGCACGTCATAATAGACGGCAGCAACCAATTAATGTCCTCAGCCTCCTTCAACACCTGAGGTGTCTCCTCTGCAAATGGTTCTATGCAGTAGGAGCAAATTAATGTCCTCAGCCTCCTTCAACACCTGAAATGTCTCCTCTGCAAATGGTTCTATGCAGTAGGATCGAATTAATGTGCTTAGCAGCACCTGAAATGTCTCCTCTGCACGTCATAATAGACGGCAGCATCCAATTTATGTCCTCAGCCTCCTTCAACACCTGAGGTGCCTCCTCTGCAAATGGTTCTATGCAGTAGGAGCAAATTAATGTCCTCAGCCTCCTTCAACACCTGAAATGTCTCCTCTGCAAATGGTTCTATGCAGTAGGATCGAATTAATGTGCTTAGCAGCACCTGAAATGTCTCCTCTGCACGTCATAATAGACGGCAGCATCCAATTAATGTCCTCAGCCTCCTTCAACACCTGAGGTGTCTCCTCTGCAAATGGTTCTATGCAGTAGGAGCAAATTAATGTCCTCAGCCTCCTTCAACACCTGAAATGTCTCCTCTGCAAATGGTTCTATGCAGTAGGATCGAATGAATGTGCTTAACAGCACCTGAAATGTCTCCTCTACACGTCATAATAGACGGCAGCATCCAATTAATGTCCTCAGCCTCCTTCAACACCTGAGGTGTCTCCTCTGCAAATGGTTCTATGCAGTAGGAGCAAATTAATGTCCTCAGCCTTCTTCAACACCTGAGGTGTCTCCTCTGCAAATGGTTCTATGCAGTAGGATAGAATTAATGTCCTCAGCCTCCTTCAACACCTGAAATGTCTCCTCTGCAAATGGTTCTATGCAGTAGGATCGAATTAATGTGCTCAGCAGCACCTGAAATGTCTCCTCTGCACGTCATAATAGACGGCAGCATCCAATTAATGTCCTCAGCCTCCTTCAACACCTGAGGTGCCTCCTCTGCAAATGGTTCTATGCAGTAGGAGCAAATTAATGTCCTCAGCCTCCTTCAACACCTGAAATGTCTCCTCTGCAAATGGTTCTATGCAGTAGGATCGAAATAATGTGCTTAGCAGCACCTGAAATGTCTCCTCTGCACGTCATAATAGACGGCAGCATCCAATTAATGTCCTCAGCCTCCTTCAACACCTGAGGTGTCTCCTCTGCAAATGGTTCTATGCAGTAGGATCGAATTAATGTGCTTAGCAGCACCTGAAATGTCTCCTCTGCACGTCATAATAGACGGCAGCATCCAATTAATGTCCTCAGCCTCCTTCAACACCTGAGGTGTCTCCTCTGCAAATGGTTCTATGCAGTAGGAGCAAATTAATGTCCTCAGCCTCCTTCAACACCTGAAATGTCTCCTCTGCACGTCACAATAGACGGCAGCATCCAATTAATGTCCTCAGCCTCCTTCAACACCTGAGGTGTCTCCTCTGCAAATGGTTCTATGCAGTAGGATCGAATTAATGTGCTTAGCAGCACCTGAAATGTCTCCTCTGCACGTCATAATAGACGGCAGCATCCAATTAATGTCCTCAGCCTCCTTCAACACCTGAAATGTCTCCTCTGCAAATGGTTCTATGCAGTAGGAGCAAATTAATGTCCTCAGCCTCCTTCAACACCTGAAATGTCTCCTCTGCAAATGGTTCTATGCAGTAGGATCGAATTAATGTGCTCAGCAGCACCTGAAATGTCTCCTCTGCACGTCATAATAGACGGCAGCATCCAATTAATGTCCTCAGCCTCCTTCAACACCTGAGGTGTCTCCTCTGCAAATGGTTCTATGCAGTAGGAGCAAATTAATGTCCTCAGCCTCCTTCAACACCTGAGGTGTCTCCTCTGCAAATGGTTCTATGCAGTAGGAGTAACTTAATGTCCTCAGCCTCCTTCAACACCTGAGGTGTCTCCTCTGCAAATGGTTCTATGCAGTAGGAGCAAATTAATGTCCTCAGCCTCCTTCAACACCTGAAATGTCTCCTCTGCAAATGGTTCTATGCAGTAGGATCGAATTAATGTGCTTAGCAGCACCTGAAATGTCTCCTCTGCACGTCATAATAGACGGCAGCAACCAATTAATGTCCTCAGCCTCCTTCAACACCTGAGGTGTCTCCTCTGCAAATGGTTCTATGCAGTAGGAGCAAATTAATGTCCTCAGCCTCCTTCAACACCTGAAATGTCTCCTCTGCAAATGGTTCTATGCAGTAGGATCGAATTAATGTCCTCAGCCTCCTTCAACACCTGAAATGTCTCCTCTGCAAATGGTTCTATGCAGTAGGAGCAAATTAATGTCCTCAGCCTCCTTCAACACCTGAAATGTCTCCTCTGCAAATGGTTCTATGCAGTAGGATCGAATTAATGTGCTTAGCAGCACCTGAAATGTCTCCTCTGCACGTCATAATAGACGGCAGCATGCAATTAATGTCCTCAGCCTCCTTCAACACCTGAAATGTCTCCTCTGCAAATGGTTCTATGCAGTAGGAGCAAATTAATGTCCTCAGCCTCCTTCAACACCTGAAATGTCTCCTCTGCAAATGGTTCTATGCAGTAGGAGCAAATTAATGTCCTCAGCCTCCTTCAACACCTGAAATGTCTCCTCTGCACGTCACAATAGACGGCAGCATCCAATTAATGTCCTCAGCCTCCTTCAACACCTGAGGTGTCTCCTCTGCAAATGGTTCTATGCAGTAGGATCGAATTAATGTGCTTAGCAGCACCTGAAATGTCTCCTCTGCACGTCATAATAGACGGCAGCATCCAATTAATGTCCTCAGCCTCCTTCAACACCTGAGGTGTCTCCTCTGCAAATGGTTCTATGCAGTAGGAGCAAATTAATGTCCTCAGCCTCCTTCAACACCTGAGGTGTCTTCTCTGCAAATGGTTCTATGCAGTAGGAGCAAATTAATGTCTTCAGCCTTCTTCAACACCTGAGGTGTCTCCTCTGCAAATGGTTCTATGCAGTAGGAGCAAATTAATGTCCTCAGCCTCCTTCAACACCTGAAATGTCTCCTCTGCAAATGGTTCTATGCAGTAGGATCGAATGAATGTGCTTAGCAGCACCTGAAATGTCTCCTCTGCACGTCATAATAGACGGCAGCATCCAATTAATGTCCTCAGCCTCCTTCAACACCTGAGGTGTCTCCTCTGCAAATGGTTCTATGCAGTAGGAGCAAATTAATGTCCTCAGCCTCCTTCAACACCTGAGGTGTCTTCTCTGCAAATGGTTCTATGCAGTAGGAGCACATTAATGTCCTCAGCCTTCTTCAACACCTGAGGTGTCTCCTCTGCAAATGGTTCTATGCAGTAGGATAGAATTAATGTCCTCAGCCTCCTTCAACACCTGAAATGTCTCCTCTGCAAATGGTTCTATGCAGTAGGATCGAATTAATGTGCTTAGCAGCACCTGAAATGTCTCCTCTGCACGTCATAATAGACGGCAGCATCCAATTAATGTCCTCAGCCTCCTTCAACACCTGAGGTGCCTCCTCTGCAAATGGTTCTATGCAGTAGGAGCAAATTAATGTCCTCAGCCTCCTTCAACACCTGAAATGTCTCCTCTGCACGTCATAATAGACGGCAGCATCCAATTAATGTCCTCAGCCTCCTTCAACACCTGAGGTGTCTCCTCTGCAAATGGTTCTATGCAGTAGGAGCAAATTAATGTCCTCAGCCTCCTTCAACACCTGAGGTGTCTCCTCTGCAAATGGTTCTATGCAGTAGGAGCAAATTAATGTCCTCAGCCTCCTTCAACACCTGAAATGTCTCCTCTGCAAATGGTTCTATGCAGTAGGAGCAAATTAATGTCCTCAGCCTCCTTCAACACCTGAAATGTCTCCTCTGCAAATGGTTCTATGCAGTAGGATCGAATGAATGTGCTTAGCAGCACCTGAAATGTCTCCTCTGCACGTCATAATAGACGGCAGCATCCAATTAATGTCCTCAGCCTCCTTCAACACCTGAGGTGTCTCCTCTGCAAATGGTTCTATGCAGTAGGAGCAAATTAATGTCCTCAGCCTCCTTCAACACCTGAGGTGTCTTCTCTGCAAATGGTTCTATGCAGTAGGAGCACATTAATGTCCTCAGCCTCCTTCAACACCTGAGGTGTCTCCTCTGCAAATGGTTCTATGCAGTAGGATAGAATTAATGTCCTCAGCCTCCTTCAACACCTGAAATGTCCCCTCTGCAAATGGTTCTATGCAGTAGGAGCAAATTAATGTCCTCAGCCTCCTTCAACACCTGAAATGTCTCCTCTGCAAATGGTTCTATGCAGTAGGAGCAAATTAATGTCCTCAGCCTCCTTCAACACCTGAAATGTCTCCTCTGCAAATGGTTCTATGCAGTAGGAGCAAATTAATGTGCTTAGCAGCACCTGAAATGTCTCCTCTGCACGTCATAATAGACGGCAGCAACCAATTAATGTCCTCAGCCTCCTTCAACACCTGAGGTGTCTCCTCTGCAAATGGTTCTATGCAGTAGGATCGAATGAATGTGCTTAGCAGCACCTGAAATGTCTCCTCTGCACGTCATAATAGACGGCAGCATCCAATTAATGTCCTCAGCCTCCTTCAACACCTGAGGTGTCTCCTCTGCAAATGGTTCTATGCAGTAGGATAGAATTAATGTCCTCAGCCTCCTTCAACACCTGAGGTGTCTCCTCTGCAAATGGTTCTATGCAGTAGGAGCAAATTAATGTCCTCAGCCTCCTTCAACACCTGAGGTGTCTCCTCTGCAAATGGTTCTATGCAGTAGGAGCAAATTAATGTCCTCAGCCTCCTTCAACACCTGAGGTGTCTCCTCTGCAAATGGTTCTATGCAGTAGGAGCAAATTAATGTCCTCAGCCTCCTTCAACACCTGAGGTGTCTCCTCTGCAAATGGTTCTATGCAGTAGGATCGAATTAATGTGCTTAGCAGCACCTGAAATGTCTCCTCTGCACGTCATAATAGACGGCAGCATCCAATTAATGTCCTCAGCCTCCTTCAACACCTGAGGTGTCTCCTCTGCAAATGGTTCTATGCAGTAGGAGCAAATTAATGTCCTCAGCCTCCTTCAACACCTGAAATGTCTCCTATGCACGTCATAATAGACGGCAGCATCCAATTAATGTCCTCAGCCTCCTTCAACACCTGAGGTGTCTCCTCTGCAAATGGTTCTATGCAGTAGGAGCAAATTAATGTCCTCAGCCTCCTTCAACACCTGAAATGTCTCCTCTGCAAATGGTTCTATGCAGTAGGAGCAAATTAATGTCCTCAGCCTCCTTCAACACCTGAAATGTCTCCTCTGCAAATGGTTCTATGCAGTAGGAGCAAATTAATGTGCTTAGCAGCACCTGAAATGTCTCCTCTGCACGTCATAATAGACGGCAGCAACCAATTAATGTCCTCAGCCTCCTTCAACACCTGAGGTGTCTCCTCTGCAAATGGTTCTATGCAGTAGGATCGAATGAATGTGCTTAGCAGCACCTGAAATGTCTCCTCTGCACGTCATAATAGACGGCAGCATCCAATTAATGTCCTCAGCCTCCTTCAACACCTGAAATGTCTCCTCTGCAAATGGTTCTATGCAGTAGGATCGAATTAATGTGCTTAGCAGCACCTGAAATGTCTCCTCTGCACGTCATAATAGACGGCAGCATCCAATTAATGTCCTCAGCCTCCTTCAACACCTGAGGTGTCTCCTCTGCAAATGGTTCTATGCAGTAGGAGCAAATTAATGTCCTCAGCCTCCTTCAACACCTGAGGTGTCTCCTCTGCAAATGGTTCTATGCAGTAGGAGCAAATTAATGTCCTCAGCCTCCTTCAACACCTGAAATGTCTCCTCTGCAAATGGTTCTATGCAGTAGGGAGCAAATTAATGTCCTCAGCCTCCTTCAACACCTGAAATGTCTCCTCTGCAAATGGTTCTATGCAGTAGGATCGAATGAATGTGCTTAGCAGCACCTGAAATGTCTCCTCTGCACGTCATAATAGACGGCAGCATCCAATTAATGTCCTCAGCCTCCTTCAACACCTGAGGTGTCTCCTCTGCAAATGGTTCTATGCAGTAGGAGCAAATTAATGTCCTCAGCCTCCTTCAACACCTGAGGTGTCTTCTCTGCAAATGGTTCTATGCAGTAGGAGCACATTAATGTCCTCAGCCTCCTTCAACACCTGAGGTGTCTCCTCTGCAAATGGTTCTATGCAGTAGGATCGAATTAATGTGCTTAGCAGCACCTGAAATGTCTCCTCTGCACGTCATAATAGACGGCAGCATCCAATTAATGTCCTCAGCCTCCTTCAACACCTGAGGTGTCTCCTCTGCAAATGGTTCTATGCAGTAGGAGCAAATTAATGTCCTCAGCCTCCTTCAACACCTGAAATGTCTCCTCTGCAAATGGTTCTATGCAGTAGGAGCAAATTAATGTCCTCAGCCTCCTTCAACACCTGAAATGTCTCCTCTGCAAATGGTTCTATGCAGTAGGAGCAATTAATGTGCTTAGCAGCACCTGAAATGTCTCCTCTGCACGTCATAATAGACGGCAGCAACCAATTAATGTCCTCAGCCTCCTTCAACACCTGAGGTGTCTCCTCTGCAAATGGTTCTATGCAGTAGGATCGAATGAATGTGCTTAGCAGCACCTGAAATGTCTCCTATGCACGTCATAATAGACGGCAGCATCCAATTAATGTCCTCAGCCTCCTTCAACACCTGAGGTGTCTCCTCTGCAAATGGTTCTATGCAGTAGGATAGAATTAATGTCCTCAGCCTCCTTCAACACCTGAGGTGTCTCCTCTGCAAATGGTTCTATGCAGTAGGAGCAAATTAATGTCCTCAGCCTCCTTCAACACCTGAGGTGTCTCCTCTGCAAATGGTTCTATGCAGTAGGAGCAAATTAATGTCCTCAGCCTCCTTCAACACCTGAGGTGTCTCCTCTGCAAATGGTTCTATGCAGTAGGAGCAAATTAATGTCCTCAGCCTCCTTCAACACCTGAGGTGTCTCCTCTGCAAATGGTTCTATGCAGTAGGATCGAATTAATGTGCTTAGCAGCACCTGAAATGTCTCCTCTGCACGTCATAATAGACGGCAGCATCCAATTAATGTCCTCAGCCTCCTTCAACACCTGAGGTGTCTCCTCTGCAAATGGTTCTATTGCAGTAGGAGCAAATTAATGTCCTCAGCCTCCTTCAACACCTGAAATGTCTCCTATGCACGTCATAATAGACGGCAGCATCCAATTAATGTCCTCAGCCTCCTTCAACACCTGAGGTGTCTCCTCTGCAAATGGTTCTATGCAGTAGGAGCAAATTAATGTCCTCAGCCTCCTTCAACACCTGAAATGTCTCCTCTGCAAATGGTTCTATGCAGTAGGATCGAATTAATGTGCTTAGCAGTACCTGAAATGTCTCCTCTGCACGTCATAATAGACGGCAGCATCCAATTAATGTCCTCAGTCTCTTGTCAGACCTTGAGATGTCTCCTCTGCAAATGGTTCTATGCAGTAGGAGCAAATTGATGTGCTTAAGAGCACCTGAAATGTCTCCTCTGAACACGGTTCTAGCCAGTAGGAGGAAGTTAATGTCCTTAGCCTCCTTCGGCACCTGAAATATCTCCTCTGCGCCTGTCAATGGGCAGCAGGAGCAAATTAATGTTCTCAGCCTCTTTCAAGCACCTGAAATGTTTCCCCTGCACCTGGTAATAGACACCATGGGCCACCATACCAGCCACCATGGGCCACTATACCAGCCACCATGGGCCACCATACCAGCCACCATTTCTTTCTGTCAAATTGTTTAAATGTATTGTAAAATGAAAAAATGATTTTTGTTTCATTGAATTCTGGTGAGATGAATCCACCAATCAATGAAACAATAAATATATTCAATGCACCAGAAACACTTTTCTCGTCAGTTTTAAGTCTTTTTAATGAATTCACCACCTGTAGTCTCAAAGTCTTTTTGACCGGAAAAGGTGTAATGACCAAAAAGGTTTTGCAACTGCTACTACTAACAGTATACAGCATAGTAAATATGCCCCGTCATTGTTTGTACTTCTACAAACTTTTTAGGGTTATTTTGTACAAAGCCATGTAAAAATAAGCAACAAATGTGATGGATGAGATTTATCGTCTTGCATCACTCTTGAGTCACCGAAGACGCCAAAGGGCATATTCTCTGCTAACTCTCAGTTAATTGCTGAGCTAATTACCGTACACTATTGAAAGAATAGAAAGGAATGACGAGGACCAGCAGGCGCACGTAGGACCGAGCCGCTCACCGCTCTGAAATCTGCCTCAAGCTTTAAAAAGTCTCAAATCTGTTATCCAGCTTTCATCTATTATTGTTGCTAATTAACACCTTTAACCTTCAGTCTGAACTTTCAGTTATATCACATGGTCTTCATCAGCAGGTTGGATTTAACATTTGAGCTCAGGTCTCTGTGATTAATGATTATTACTGTTTCAAAATGCTGAAACAACTTTTTACTTCTTAGAAATTTAAATGTTACACTAAAGATGTTGAAGAAGTACTTATTTACAAGTACAGCACTTCTACTTATTTGTACATGCAACATCCAATACTATAAAATATATATGCACACAAAGTATTTCTGTGCTGGAGAGGAAGGAAAGCTGAATCCTAAAATAAAACCTCTCCTGTAATCTCAGAGCAAGATAATGAGATTATATTAAAATACTTGTAGTAGAGTTACTTGACTCGAAGACTGGACATTGGAGTATTGTTGCTTTGTGGTACTTTTGCTGCAGTGAATGATCTGAACACACACGTCCACCACCGGCTTGGGCTTAAAGTCTAAAATAAATCATGCCTGTAAAGTTCATTAAGTGGCTTTTTAAAAAAGGAAATCTAAACGGTGCAAAGAAACAGTACAGACCTCTGTTGTACTGATAGCATGTGTTCCTCTGTCAGAGATCACAGCCTCTACATGTGATCAGATTGATGCTCCATCAATCAATGCCAGGTCCACCCCCCAAAGCTCCCACCTGCGCTGTATGCTTAGCCTACACGAGTTCACAGGATAGTGAATACATGCTGTTCAGGAGGGGCAGCAGTAAGCAGCTGAGTGTGGAAGACAAATTAAAAGGAGGAGGAAAAGACCAGAGGAGAGCCATGCTGAGGATGAAGTGCGTCGCTGTTGTCGGGTTGCTGAGTCTTCTCTCAGCGGGACACTCTGCCCCTCTGAGCAGCTGCGACAGTCTGATCAAGCCGATATCTGTCAGCAGTGAAGATGTAAGTGCACCACGTCTGTTCTCAGGTTCAGCTGATTTCAACACAGACAGATAAATCTTCTCTTTGAGTCTGCCAGATGTTTGTCTTCTTGTCCTCTCTTCGAGTTGTGGAAGACGAGGAAACACAGCTCTTTTTTTTTTCAATCAAATATCAAGATCCAGTCATACATTATATTCACACAACCTCTACTGTCTTCAGTTTTAAATAGACCTAACTATAATCTGTTTTTAAAAGATGTGAACTTAGATCCATAACTTCATAACTCGGTGTAGAACAGGTGTAACATGTAGAAATTAGGACTGGAGTTAGAGCTTACAGCTGTTAAAAGTCTAGTAAGACTGTGCTCTTCCAGAGTTCATGGTTTTATTGGCTTATGCATGTTTAATTTAGTAGATCATACAAGGTTGAGAAACACATTATTCTGTCTGTGTCCTCCAGATATTGGGGAGTTGGCTGTACATCGGTGGGAGCTCTGACCTCTCGGGAAGCCGCTCCTTGGGCCGTCTGATGACCAGCATCTTACTGAACGTCACTGAATATAATAATATAAACTTACCTACGTTAATATAAACTTACCTACAGTATCTATGTAGCCACCTACATCACATAATTAAACAAATGTTTGGAACAGAAGACTGAAAATAAAAAAGAAGATTGAGATGTCCATGCATCCTTTTCAAAGCGATCCAGGCCATTTTCAAGTCTGGACAATGTCAGGGGGTCACGATGGTGACGATGACAAAGAAAGCTCAGATATTATGCACACAAAAGGGTTAAGAAGTTAAATCATGCTAAAACTTTTCATAGAGTAGGTTCCATTTTTTCAGACAATCATAATGTCCATCAATGGGCAATTTACTTATTAACATGGGCATTCTGTAATGGTTCAAACTATCCACTAGATGGGGCTGTTAACGTGGTGAGAGCAGAGTCCGTCTATGTGCCTGAAGTTAGTCCCCAAACAAACTCAAATGAAAATGGATTTAAAAAAAATATTGGGACACAGAATCTGAAGGGTCATAGAACTGGATGAAGCATCGGTTGGTGCTGCATTCAGGGACAAAATGTGTCTTTTTAAAAATGATTTAATTCATTTCATACAAACCATTGTAGTTGTTGTTGTCCTCAGTCTCATTATTCTCCATTTTCACACAGCCATCAAGAAGTTGGACATTGTGGTCGCAGCTATATGCTGTCAGTGCTGCGACCAAAGTATTGGATCCCTCAAGCTAACTCGGCTGTAAGGAGGATTATCTCAAAGTGCATTGTGTGCAGAAGACTTAATGCTCAGGCTGGAAAACAGAAAATGGCTGACCTGCCTGAGGACAGGCTACTACCTGATCAGCCACCCTTTACCAATGTAGGGGTTGACTTCTTCGGGCCATTTGAGGTCAAACGTGGAAGGCTTCTTGTCAAGCGGTATGGTGTGATTTTCACCTGTCTTACCTTGAGAGCTGTTCACCTCTGGATACAGATTCCTGCATCAATGCCATCCGTCGCTTACATGCAGAAGAGGACAGGTAAAAATCTTACACTCAGACAATGGAACCAACTTTGTTGCTGCAGAAAAAGAACTGCGTAAAGCTGTGGAAAACCTGAATCAGACCAAAATACAGTGCACCATGACAGAAAAGGGTGTCAAGTGGATGTTCAACACCCCAGCAGCCTCACATCAAGGTGGCGTGTGGGAAAGACAAATCCGGACCGTGAGAAAAGTCCTGAACTCGGTGCTACAGCAACAGTCATTGGACGATGAAGGACTCCAAACTGTCATGTGTGAAGTGGAGGCCATCATCAATAACAGACCAATAACACATGCATCCGATGACCCTAATGATGTAGAAGCCTAGACCCTTAATCATCTTTTGCTTATGAAAACCCAACCTGACATCCCACCAGGAGTTTTTGACAAAAATGATCAGTGTGCACGACGGCGATGGAAACAAGTTCAGTATATCGCCAATCTATTTTGGACTAGGTGGACAAAAGAATATCTCTTCTGCCCCTAATCTGCCCTCACAACTCCTGGACTATGGGTCAAGTAATAAAGACAATGCCAGACTCCAGTGGTACAGTGAGGCGTGTCAGTGTGCGGACTAAGACTAACGTACTGGACAGACCTATAAACAAACTGTGCCTGCTGAAGCATGCAATATGAACAACTTGGAGATGTCAGTAAGAGTGTATACATAGTGTGTTGTAGCACTGTAACTGATATTATGTTGAATGTTATATGGCTCTCCTGTTTGATAATATTTGGTAATTGTTCTGCATCTAGCATAAGCAATTAGGGGCTGGAAATGTAAGAGCCATAATGACAATGTTAATAGTGTTTAACAGTTTAGTTGTAAAATGTTTGAAATGTTCCTTTAGGTTGATTGTTGGTGACGTCACTAGCCACTTAGACAGCCAGACGTCAGACATGATTAAGCAGCCTAAGGAGCAACACAGTTTTTGACGGTGTGTATAAGATTGAATCTTGTAACTTTGTTTTTTGCTTTTAAAGTAAAGTTTCTTTTGAACAAGAGTTTACGTCGTCGGAAGATTCATTACCAGTCAGCTTATTGCTGATGGGTTGCTTAATGGTGGCGGTGAAAAAGGATAAACAGACTAATAGAGGATTGCCGCTACACTATCTATCTATACAGACCTCAACATGTTATTCAAGTGTACAGCTCACACTGAATAACAGTTGTATTGGGTGGTTGTTTTAGCATGTAATTATATATTTATATATACTGTAAGAAACTAATTACAGCATATAAATGAATGGGGGGTTTAGTGTTACACTAAATGTGAATACGGCCTTCGAGTACTTGTACTTTACTAGAGTAACTAGTTCAGGGGGAAATGTTTTTTATCCACCGCAGATACACGACTGCAGATTCTTTCATATTTATTTACCAATGCATACTGAATTCAATGACATCTATTACTTCACTTCAATAACTTCAAGACAACACACAGTTCAGCTTAGTTCAATTCAGACTGGAGACTGATGACATAACTCAAAATATCCATTTAGTTCACAAACTATTTACACATCAATCACATCCAATGCTAGGCAGCCACATTACCATGGGCGGATCTAAAGGCAAATGGCACCCTAAAAGAAAGCCACCCCAGCTGTCAGCAGCGAATTAAAATAAAAGTTATAGCCAATGACATTGACATTTAGGAGTGCGAATCTCCTATGTCCGACTGCCATGAATGCAGCACGAGATGACGCAGAGCGGCAAGACGCTAATTTATTTGGATAACTGAGTGGCGCGAAACGAGAGAGCCAGGAGTCGCGAGGGAAGGAGACACGGGAGGAAAGAGGTAAACCAACTAGAAAATTCCCACGAGAAATTTTGGAAGTGCCGAGTGGGTTGTTGCCGGGGTTCTGTAGTGAAAAAGCACATCTCAAATAGTAATATTTAACAGCAGCTAACGCGCTAGCCACGAATTCTAGCATCAGCTGCAAATGTTAGCAAATGCCATGTCATGTCACGTGTGGTGTGGTGTGTTTGTCTTGTCTCTGTGCTTGTCTGTGTCGGCCAGTCTCTGTGTCTGTGTTACTGTCTGTCAGTTAGTGGCTAATAACTGCCAGACAGTAACACATACAATGAGCAGCTAGCGCGTTAGCTCATTGTAGATGGTTTGTAAAAGGTTTGTAGAAGGTCAGTGTAGTAGTAATGTCCTAAATGAGCTGAATCTAGTGATATAATTTTTATTCCTGTAGTACAAAATATGTGGAAGTTGTTAGGTGTGTGTGGTGTGTTTATCTTGTCTGTCTGTGTGTGTGTGCTTGTCTGTGTGTCTGTGTTACTGTCTGTCAGTTAGAGGCTAGCACTAACGCGCTAGCTGCTCTGCTGTCTCTTTAGACAGACAAATTCAAATTCAGTTCCAATAACTGCTAAAATGGCTGCCTAGTATTAGCAATTAGCATATCTTTTTATATATTTTTATATTTTTAGTGGTTAAAATTATGTTATGATTTCACACAGTCCTGCTGGATTCACTGTCAAGTCAGATGTATGCCACATCATAGGCACAGCAACAGCAGATTTAAACACAAACAACACAGATTGACGGTCACCACAGAAAATGTCTTGCTTGAGTTGCCTGTGTTAATGTCTGTCAGTTAGTTGCTAGTGCTAATGCGTTAGCTGCTCTGCTGTCTCTCTCAAATTCAAATTAACCCTCAATAACTGCTAAGATGGCTGCCGCCGGGCAGTTAGTGCAGCTGCTGACACTGCTGACTTTCCTGATCGTCTAGATATGCAGTTTGTGTGTAAAATGAAGAAGTATGACATATTAAAATCGATTCAAAGAAAGGTTACTTCTGCTTTCCTCCAGAAAATTTCCTGCGGCACGAGGCACTAATTAACTATCTATCAAGAAATTCAATTATATTGAGGGCACAGTGCTAGCATAGTTGCGTTGCTGATTTTGAGATGATAAAAATCAGCTTGAAGAACGTTTTTTCGCTAACTATACATGTAATGTTAGCTTGGTCTTACGTTAGTTCTGAGTAAAGTCGGCTACAAAAGCTAATATTGATTCAACGTCTGTTAAGGAAAACATTGTAAAGTTACTTCTCACAGAAATGAAGAGGAAAGGTAGCATATGTAGTTTTTTCATACCAAAGAGAACACTGACCCCCTTTTGCCTTCAGAACTGTCTTAATCCCTCGTGGTATAGATTCAACAAGGTACTGGAAACATTCCTAAGAGAGTTTGGTCCATATTCACATGATAGCATGACGCAGTTGCTGCAGATTTATCGGCTGCACATCCATGATGTGAATCTCCCGTTCCACCACGTCCCAAAGGTGCTCTATTGGATTGAGATCTGGTGACTGTGGAGGCCATTTGAGTACAGTGAACTCATTGTCATGTTCAAGAAACCAGTCTGAGATGATTCAAGCTTTATGACATGGCGCGTTATCCTGCTGGAAGTAGCCATCAGAAGATGGGTACACTGTGGTCATAAAGGGATGGATATGGTCAGCAACAATCCTCAGTTAGGCTGAGGCGTTGCAACGATGCACAGTTCGTACTAAGGGGCCCAAAGTGTGCCAAGAAAAAATCCCCCACACCATTATACCAGCAGCCTGAACTGTTGATACAAGGCAGGATGGATCCATGCTTTCATGTTGTCGAAACCAAATTCTGACCCTACCATCTGAATGTTGCAGCAGAAATTGAGACTCATCAGACCAGACAACGTTTTTCCAGTCTTCTATTGTCCAATTTTGGTGAGCATGTGTGAATTGTAGCCTCACTTTCCTGTTCTTAGCTGACAGGAGTGGCACCCGGTGTGGTCTTGTGCTGCTGTATCCCATCTGCCTCAAGGTTCGACTTGTTCTGCGTTCAGAGATGCTCTTCTGCATACCTTGGTTGTAATGAGTGGTAATTTGAGTTTCTGTTGCCTTTCTATCTGCTCAAACCAGTCTGGCCATTCTCCTCTGACCTCTGGCATCAACAAGGCATTTTTGCCCACAGAACTGCCGCTCACTGGATATTTTCTCTTTTTCGGACCATTCTCTGTTTTGCAGCAGTTTGCAGTGTTATCCAGCCACTGATGATTAGATGATTTTAACTCCAAATGTGTATTTTAATCCCATACAGTCTATGGCATGATTCAAAATCTTAATAATGTTGCTGAAATTAATGTTGTGAAAAAATTCAAAATGAATTTATTACATTCTTTCTGTTAGAAGCCTCTGGGAGTCTGAACTGGGCGGATGTGATGCTGACGTCAGGCCTCTTCTTCAGCTGGTAAGACCACAATCCTGAAAAGACTCTACAGTAGTTTGGAGTCACCTGTTACCTGATTTATTGTGTAAATAAATAATCTGCTTATCATATGTCATTCCTTGTTTGAGGTGTGAAAGGTGAACATCAGCATGAAGATGAGCGACATTGAGTTTGAAGTCAGAAGGCTGCTCAGCACTCCAGGCGCCGTCCCTCCTCATTTTCAGTGAGTCACATTTGACAGACATTCATGATCAGTTGAAGTTCAGTGATTGTGATGTCTGTGTTGCTTTGAAGTGTTTTTAAAACTAACTTTGAATGACTGTAACCTGCAGACATCCCAAGATCATCAGGCAGGCCCGCATGTATGCCAAGATCCTGACTGAGCAGCAGCAAAAGGACTCCGAGTCCAAACTGCTCTGCCCACTGGAGGTGGTATTAGAGGTTGTTCCGAAAGTCCTGCAGGGCTTCTGGTTGCCCCCTCCAAACACCTCCTTCAACATGCCCTCCCAGCAGCTGAGTAAAATGGCTGTTGGGGTCACCAAAGAAGTTCAGGACCGGGTATCTAAGACTCTGTCCTCCATGCTCCTTCAGGCCACTGGTTTCTACTCCGCCATGTGCACCGACCACCTCTGATGAACCTCCTGCTCACACTGCCAGTCCAGAACCAGACTTGGCTGTGGTTTCTACTCCGTCATGTGCACTGACCCCCTCAGAATCAGACTCTGTTGTGGTCAAAAAGACAGAGAGAAGAGTAAAGAAGACGAATAAATTCAGACGTTTTGTGAAGTGGCTGCAAAAAAACTGCTGCTGTTTCCCATCTGGAGACAATGAACTGAACTGAAATTTCCCTCTGAAAATGTTGTGTAGATATGTGGTGTTTTGTTTGTTCTATTGTTCATTTCATTTGTTGTAAATAAAAGAAAATGCATTCAGAAAAACATGATAGTTACTGGAGTTAGACTATAACTTGTTCTGAAAGAGTTAAATATAGTTATATAGTTTTCTGTTTGTATAAAACATTTTTATTTCTACAGTCACTTTCTACTTTTTCTAGTTTTTGTATAGATGTTTAGCACGGGTTAACTTCTTTACACAGTTATATATTTATCTTCTACGCAAATGTTTAATTCCTCTACATCTATCTATCTATCTATCTCTGAATAACAAACCAATGAACAACATGATCTTTCCTTCACAGGAGTTATTTGACACACCAGTGTACCAGCGGGCTCTGGAGCTGTGCTGGCACGCGCCGTCATATAAGACTATGGTAAGTCCCACTATAGTTTTCATGTCTCCACTAAATTAAAATAGCAGGTAAAGTCTCACCCATTTTGTCTTGTACTTTAACATAAAGACATGTGATCCCTTGTTGTTCAGATCGCCCTGACGTATCAGCTGCTCAGGCTTCAGCAGAGACGCCAGCTCCCACGGTCGGTCACTGGTGAAAATATGACTCGGCCGGCTGGTGCAGCGCAAGGAGGCACAGAGAGTACAGTAAGTGACCTACCTACAGCCGACCTCATCTCTGCTCGTGTCACACCAATCTGTCTGTAATGAGGAAGAGGGGAACTGTGAAGATCAAGCTTGTGTTTTCTTTCTATTAGGAGCCTCTGGGAGGCAGAACTTGGCACATGTGACGCTGAGATCAGGCCTCTTCTCCAGCTGGTAAGACCACAATCCCGAAAAGACTCTAGAGTAGTTTGAGTCACCTGTTATCTGATTTATTGTGTAAATAAATAATGTGCTTATCATATGTCATTCCTTGTTTGAGGTGTGGAAGGTGAACATGGACCTGAAAATGAGGGACATTGAGGCCGAAGCAAGGAGACTGCTGAGAACTCCAGGCGCCGTCCCTCCTCAATTTCAGTGAGTCACATTTGACACACATTGATGATCAGTTGAAGTTCAGTGGTTGTGATGTCTCTGTGTTGCTTTGAGGTGTTTTTAAAACTAACTTTGAATGACTGTACCTGCAGACATCCCAACATCATCAAGAAAGCCCACATGTATGCCAAGAGGCTGACGAAGCAGGAGCAGCAAAAAGGCCCGGAGACCAGACTGCTCTGCCCAATGGGGGTGGTTTTGGAGGTTGTGCCAAAGGTCCTGCGAGGGCTGCTGGTTGCTCCCTCCAACCACCTCCTTCAATATGCCCTCCCAGCAGCTAAGTAAAAATGGCTGTTGGGATCACTAAGGCAGTCCAGGACCGGGTCTCCAAGTCTCTGTCCTCTGTGCTTCTTCATACGACGTTCTCAACCACCATCAGAGGTAAAATGGCCCTGTCCATCCACAGAAAGATTAGACGGGAGTACACTGGAGATGTCCTAGAGGAGAAGCTTGAGTGCTTTGCAACAGATGTGCAGCGCACCATCACAAATGTGGCAGCAGAAGAGATATGTGCGCTGTTTCAGACTTCTGCTGTTCTGACCACCTCTGAAGAACCTCACACTGCCAGTCCCGAACCAGACTCGGCTGTGATTTATACTCTGCCATGTGCACCGACCACCACGGATGAACCTCTTGCGGACACTGCCAGTCCCGAACCAGACTCTGCTGTGATTCATACTCCGGCATGTGCACCGACGACCACGGATGAACCTCTTGCGACACTGCCAGTCCGAACCAGACTCGGCGTGTGATCATACTCCGCCATGTGCACCGACCACCACGGATGAACCTCTTGCGGCCACTGCAGTCCCGAACCAGACTCGGCTGTGATTCATACTCCGCCAGGTGCACCGACCACCACGGATGAACCTCTTGCGACACTGCCAGTCCCGAACCAGACTCGGCTGTGATTCATACTCCGCCATGTGCACCGACCACCACGGATGAACCTTGCGGACACTGCCAGTCCCGAACCAGACTCGGCTGTGATTCATACTCCCGCCATGTGCACCGACCACCACGGATGAACCTCTTGCGGACACTGCCAGTCCCGAACCAGACTTGGCTGTGGTCAGAAGAGAAATACGGGAAAATTCACACGTTTTGTTAAGTGGCTGAAAAAAAACGTGCTGCTGTTTAACGCTGAAGAGAATGACCAGAACTGAAATTTTCCCCCAGGAAAACTTTATGTAAATACGTGGTTCTTTGTTTTTTTTCTGTTGTTTTTTCATGTAATTTGTTGTAAATAAAAAAAAAAAAGCATTCAGAAAAACATGATACAGGAATTCTGTGTATTGCACTGTATATATTGTTTAGTTTATCGGATGAGTTTAAGAAAAGTGAATCTGAAGGTGCATTTAAAAAATCAATACTTCTTATTTGGTGCCAAAAACAACCAGGGAAAACAAACCAGTTTCAACACAGATTTACTTAAGAATACGCACTATTCGGTGTGAGTGTAATATCAGTTGTGGAAACTAAGTGATGGAGAAAACCTGAACTTGAGCATGTACACATGGGTACAATTCTACCAATGACCTGAAATATGAGGGTCAACACAGTCTTGTATAAGAGAATTCTGGATACTTGTAAGTCATTGTCAAAAGTGTCTTTGTGTTCATAATTAAGGACTGGCCCACACCTGCGTTAGTAGCTGCCAGCGCACGTGCCTTTGTGCCAGTTGAATCGCGTGGACATTTTTTGCTCCGAGTTCAGGTGCGTGCGTTACCGGGTCGTGAACGCAGCCCGCTGGATAAATGGGATTGGGGTGGCACCGTTAACACTGCTGGCAGCCAGTGAGCGGAATATTGTAATCCCTGTCACAGAGCTGCCGTGCTATTGGTTTCCATAGGAAGCTGCCGCAGGAGAGTCAGTGTCGAGAAACTGGGCATGGTCCGGGCTGAGTCCTCCACAGTGAACCGGGCTCAGAGCCGCCTGCTCCTCCACACTTGACGCAACCCGTCTGAACCTACAGCACAGCAACCCACCATGGTGAGGTGTTGTGGGGCTTTTTTCTTTCTTTTATCTTTTGCACATTTGAGTCGCCGAGGTGTCTCTTGAAGGACGAATGACACCGGCTCACCTCAGAAAAGAAGGCACAACAGTTTCTTCATTGCGTCTCTCAACAGTCAAGATTCAGTCGTATCTGGAAAAGAACAAAATCGGACCCCCGTTCAAGGTGAGTGTGAATGTAACTCTGAAGTT
>CM024795.1:31684194-31891990 GCA_014281875.1 Nibea albiflora | reverse complement strand
GAATTTAGAACTGGAATCTGATGACATCATTTAGAATTCGGAATTTAGAATTGGAATCTGATGAACATCATTTAGAATGGGAATTTAAAATCCCAAATTAAGAACTGGAATCTGATGACATCATGCTTCTTTGTTTCCGGTCTTGGCTGTGGCCATGACTCGGGTACACCACACATCATGGTCAGCCCAGAGCCAAAATTTCTTGTTTTGCTTTAATCTTTTTTTAGAATTCACATTTGGAATTCAAAGTCACAATTTGGAATTCGGAATTTAAAACTTGAATCTGATGATATCATGGTTCTTTGGCTCTGGTCTTGGCTGTGACCCTGCCACGGCTACAACACACACACATCATGGTCAGCCCAGAGCCAAAACTTGTTTTCTTGCTCTCAGATTTTAGAATTTAGAACTTCGACTTCATGATTAAGAATTCACACTTTAGAATTTGGAATTCAGAATTTGGAATTCGGAATTTGGAATTCAGAATTTGGAACTGGAATCTGATGACATCATGCTTCTTTGGCTCTGGTCTTGGCTGTGACCCTAACCGCGGGTACAACACACATCATGGTCAGCCCAGAGCCAAAACTTGTTTTTTTGCTTTGATCTTTCAGTATTCAAAATTTGGAATTCAGAATTACGAATTTTGAATTTAGAATTGGAAATCTGATGACATCATTTAGAATTCGGAATTTAGAACTGGAATCTGATGACATCATTCAGAATTCAGAATTTAGAATACCGAATTTAGAACTGGAATCTGTTGACATCATGCTTCTTTGGCTCTGGTCTTGGCTGTGGCCATGACTCGGGTACATCACACATCATGATCAGCCCGTAGCCAAAACTTCTTGTTTGTTTTGCTTTAATCTTTAGAATTCACAATTTGGAATTCAGAATTACAAATTCAGAATTTAGAACTGGAATCTGATGACATCATTTAGAATTCGGAATTTAGAATTGGAATCTGATGACATCATTTAGAATGGGAATTTAAAATTCCAAATTAAGAACTGGAATCTGATGACATCATGCTTCTTTGGTTCTGGTCTTGGCTGTGGCCATGACTCGGGTACACCACACATCATGGTCCAGCCCAGAGCCAAAATTTCTTGTTTTGCTTTAATCTTTTAGAATTCACAATTTGGAATTCAGAAGTCACAATTTGGAATTCGGAATTTAAAACTTGAATCTGATGATATCATGGTTCTTTGGCTCTGGTCTTGGCTGTGACCCTGCCACGGCTACAACACACATCATGGTCAGCCCAGAGCCAAAACTTGTTTTCTTGCTCTCAGATTTTAGAATTTAGAACTTCGACTTCATGATTAAGAATTCACACTTTAGAATTTGGAATTCAGAATTTGGAATTCAGAATTCGGAATTCAGAATTCGGAATTTGGAATTCAGAATTTGGAACTGGAATCTGATGACATCATGCTTCTTTGGCTCTGGTCTTGGCTGTGACCCTGCCGCGGGTACAACACATCATGGTCAGCCCAGAGCCAAAACTTGTTTTTTTGCTTTGATCTTTCAGTATTCAAATTTGGAATTCAGAATTACGAATTTTGAATTTAGAATTGGAATCTGATGACATCATTTAGAATTCAGAATTTAGAACTGGAATCTGATGACGTCATTCAGAATTCAGAATTTAGAATACCGAATTTAGAACTGGAATCTGTTGACATCATGCTTCTTTGGCTCTGGTCTTGGCTGTGGCCATGACTCGGGTACATCACACATCATGATCAGCCCGTAGCCACAAACTTCTTGTTTTGCTTTGATCTTACAGAATTCACAATTTGAATTCAGAATTACGAATTTAGAATTCGGAATTTAGATTGGAATTCTAAGTAGAATTGGAATTCGGAATTTGGAATTCAGACCTCGGAATTTGGAATTCGGAATTTGGAATTCAGAATTTAGAATTTGGAACTGGAATCTGATGACATCATGCTTCTTTGGCTCTGGTCTTGGCTGTGACCCTGCCACGGGTACAACACACATCATGGTCAGCCCAGAGCCAAACTTTGTTGTTTTACTTTGATCTTTTAGGATTCACAATTTGGAATCCAGAATTACGAATTTTGAATTTAGAATTGGAATCTGATGACATCATTTAGAATTCGGAATTTAGAATTTAGAACTGGAATCTGATGACATCATTCAGAATTTAGAATACCGAATTTAGAACTGGAATCTGATGACATCATTTAGAATGGGAATATAAACTAGTGTGAACAGAAATTAAAATGGAGGGGAGTCAGATTTTGATGGGTCACATTTTACACCTGTCAGAATCTCACTCCCCTCTTAGATTAAAAATGCAACATGTAACACCACAATTTTCACTCTCTCTCTCCTGGCATGTTGTGACCTCTGCAACTTGTGTGTAAAGTTATTTGTAACTAGTGTGAACAGAAATTAAAAAAGGAGGGGAGTCAGATTTTGACGGGTCACATTTTACACCCGTCAAAATCTGACTCCCCTGTTATATTAAAAATGCAACAAGTAACACCAACAATTTTCACCCTGCTGGCAATTTTGACCTCTGCTACTTATTCACGAAGTTATTTGTAAATAGTGTTGACAGAAATTAAATGGAGGGAGTCAGATTTTGACGGGTCACATTTTACACCTGTCAGAATCTGACTCCCCTCTTATATTAAAATGCAACAAGTAAAACCAACAATTTGCACTCTCCTGGCATGTTGTGACCTCTGCAACTTGTGTGTAAAGTTATTTGTAACTAGTGTGAACAGAATTAAAAATGGAGGGGAGTCAGATTTTGACGGGTCACAATTTACACCCCATCAAAATCTGACTCCCCTCTTATATTGAAAATGTAAGATGTGATACCAACAATTTTCACTCGGCTCGCATATTTTGACCTCTGCAACTTGTGTGTAAAGTTATTTGTAACTAGTGTGAACAGAAATGAAAAAAGGAGGGGAGTCAGATTTTGACGGGTCACATTTTACACACCCGTCAAAATCTGACTCCCCTCTTATATTAAAAATGCAACAAGTAAAACCAACAATTTTCACTCTCCTGGCATGTTTGTGACCTCTGCAACTTGTATGTAAAGTTATTTGTAACTAGTGTGAACAGAAATTAAAAATGGAGGGGAGTCAGATTTTGACGGGTCACATTTTACACCTGTCAGAATCTGACTCCCCTCTTAGATTAAGACTGGAATCTGATGACATCATGCTTCTTTGGTTCTGGTCTTGGCTGTGGCCATGACTCGGGTACCACCACACATCAGGTCAGCCCAGAGCCAAAATTTCTTGTTTTGCTTTAATCTTTTAGAATTCACAATTTGGAATTCAGAAGTCACAATTTGGAATTCGGAATTTAAAACTTGAATCTGATGATATCATGGTTCTTTGGCTCTGGTCTTGGCTGTGACCCTGCCACGGCTACACACACATCATGGTCAGCCCAGAGCCAAAACTTGTTTTCTTGCTCTCAGATTTTAGAATTTAGAACTTCGACTTCATGATTAAGAATTCACACTTTAGAATTTGGAATTCAGAATTTGGAATTCAGAATTCGGAATTTGGAATTCAGAATTTGGAACTGGAATCTGATGACATCATGCTTCTTTGGCTCTGGTCTTGGCTGTGACCCTGCCGCGGGTACAACACACATCATGGTCGCCCAGAGCCAAAACTTGTTTTTTGCTTTGATCTTTCAGTATTCAAATTTTGGAATTCAGAATTACGAATTTTGAATTTAGAATTGGAATCTGATGACATCATTTAGAATTCGGAATTTAGAACTGGAATCTGATGACGTCATTCAGAATTCAGAATTTAGAATACCGAATTTAGAACTGGAATCTGTGGACATCATGCTTCTTTGGCTCTGGTCTTGGCTGTGGCCATGACTCGGGTACATCACACATCATGATCACAGCCCGTAGCCAAAACTTCTTGTTTTGCTTTGATCTTACAGAATTCACAATTTGGAATTCAGAATTATACGAATCAGAATTCGGAATTTAGAATTGGAATTCGTAAGTAGAATTTGGAATTCGGAAATTTGGGAAGTCTCAGAACCTCGAATTTGGAAGTCGGAATGTGTGCGGAATTCGGAATGTTAGAATTGGAACTGGAATCATGAGACAGTCATGGCTTGCTTGGTTTTTTCTGGTCTTGGCTGTGGCCATGACTCGGGTACACCACACATCATGGTCAGCCCGTAGCCAAAACTTCTTGTTTTGCTTTAATCTTTTAGAATTCACAATTTGGAATTCAGAATTCGGAATTAGAACGGGAATCTGATGACAATCATTTAGAGATTCGGAATTTAGAAGTTAGAACTGGAATCTGATGACATCATTCAGAATTAGAATCACCGAATTTGAACTGGAATCTGATGACATCATTTAGAATGGGAATATAAACTAGTGTGAACAGAAATTAAAATGGAGGGGAGTCAGATTTTGATGGGTCACATTTTACACCTGTCAGAATCTGACTCCCCTCTTAGATTAAGAACTGAGATCTGATGACAATCATGCTTCTTTGGTTCTGGTCTTGGCTGTGGCCATGACTCGGGTACACCACACATCATGATCAGCCCGTAGCCAAAACTTCTTGTTTTGCGTTAATCTTTTAGAATTCACAATTTGGAATTCAGAAGTCACAATTTGGAATTCGGATTTAAAACTGAATCTGCTGATATCATGGTTCTTTGCTCTGGTCTTGCTGTGGACCCTGCCACGGCTACAACACACATCATGGTCAGCCCAGAGCCCAAACTTGTTTTTCTTGCACACAGATTTTAGAATTTTAGAACTTCGACTTCATGATTAGAATTCACACTTTAGAATTTAGAATTCAGAATTTGGAATTTGGAAGTCAGAATTTGGAACTGGAATCTGATGACATCATGCTTCTTTGGCTCTGGTCTTGGCTGTGACCCTGCCGCGGGTACACACACATCATGGTCAGCCCAGAGCCAAAACTTGTTTTTTGCTTTGATCTTTCAGTATTCAAAATTTGGAATCAGAATTACGAATTTTGAATTTAGAATTGGAATCTGATGACATCATTTAGAATTCGGATTTAGAACTGGAATCTGATGACATCATTCAGAATTCAGAATTTAGAATACCGAATTTAGAACTGGAATCTGTTGACATCATGCTTCTTGCTCTGGTCTTGGCTGTGGCCATGACTCGGGTACATCACACATCATGATCAGCCGTAGCCAAAACTTCTTGTTTTGCTTTAATCTTTTATAAATTCACAATTTTGGAATTCAGAATTACAAATTCAGAATTCGGAATTTAGAACTGGAATCTGATTGACATCATTTAGAATTCGGAATTTAGAATTGAATCTGATGACATCATTAGAATGGGAATTTAAAATTCCAAATTAAGAACTGGAATCTGATGACATCATGCTTCTTTGGTTCCGGTCTTGGCTGTGGCCATGACCGGGTACACCACACATCATGGTCAGCCCAGAGCCAAAATTTCTTGTTTTGCTTTAAATCTTTTAGAATTCACAATTTGGAATTCAGAAGTCACAATTTGGAATTCGGAATTTAAAACTTGAATCTGATGATATCATGTTCTTTGGCTCTGGTCTTGGCTGTGACCCTGCCACGGCTACAACACACATCATGGTCAGCCCAGAGCCAAAACTTGTTTTCTTGCACACAGATTTTAGAATTTAGAACTTCGACTTCATGATTAAGAATTCACACTTTAGAATTTAGAATTCAGAATTTGGAATTCGGAATTTGGAATTCAGAATTTGGAACTGGAATCTGATGACATCATTGCTTCTTTGGCTCTGGTCTTGGCTGTGACCCTGCCGCGGGTACAACATACATCATGGTCAGCCCAGAGCCAAAACTTGTTTTTGCTTTGATCTTTCAGTATTCAAAATTTGGAATTCAGAATTACGAATTTTGAATTTAGAATTGGAATCTGATGACATCATTTAGAATTCGGAATTTAGAATTTAGAACTGGAATCTGATGACATCATTCAGAATTTAGAATACCGAATTTAGAACTGGAATCTGATGACATCATTTAGAATGGGAATATAAACTAGTGTGAACAGAAATTAAAAATGGAGGGGAGTCAGATTTTGACGGGTCACATTTTACACCTGTCAGAATCTGACTCCCCTCTTAGATTAAGAACTGGAATCTGATGACATCATGCTTCTTTGGTTCTGGTCTTGGCTGTGGCCATGACTCGGGTACACCACACATCATGATCAGCCCGTAGCCAAAACTTCTTGTTTTGCTTTAATCTTTTAGAATTCACAATTTGGAATTCAGAGTTACAAATTCAGAATTCGGAATTTAGAACTGGAATCTGATGACATCATTTAGAATTCGGAATTTAGAATTGGAATCTGATGACATCATTTAGAATGGGAATTTAAAATTCCAAATTAAGAACTGGAATCTGATGACATCATGCTTCTTTGGTTCCGGTCTTGGCTGTGGCCATGACTCGGGTACACCACACATCATGGTCAGCCCAGAGCCAAAATTTCTTGTTTTGCTTTAATCTTTTAGAATTCACAATTTGGAATTCAGAAGTCACAATTTGGAATTCGGAATTTAAAAACTTGAATCTGATGATATCATGGTTCTTTGGCTCTGGTCTTGGCTGTGACCCTGCCACGGCTACAACACACATCATGGTCAGCCCAGAGCCAAAACTTCTTTTCTTGCACACAGATTTTAGAATTTAGAACTTCGACTTCATGATTAAGAATTCACACTTTAGAATTTAGAATTCAGAATTTGGGAATTCGGAATTTGGAATTCAGAATTTGGAACTGGAATCTGATGACATCATGCTTCTTTGGCTCTGGTCTTGGCTGTGACCCTACCCGCGGGTACAACACACATCATGGTCAGCCCAGAGCCAAAACTTGTTTTTTGCTTTGATCTTTCAGTATTCAAAATTTGGAATTCAGAATTACGAATTTTGAATTTAGAATTGGAATCTGATGACATCATTTAGAATTCGAATTTAGAACTGGAATCTGATGACATCATGCTTCTTTGGCTCTGGTCTTGGCTGTGGCCATGACTCGGGTACATCACACATCATGATCAGCCCGTAGCCAAAACTTCTTGTTTTGCTTTAATCTTTTAGAATTCACAATTTGGAATTCAGAATTACAAATTCAGAATTTAGAACTGGAATCTGATGACATCATTTAGAATTCGGAATTTAGAATTGGAATCTGATGACATCATTTAGAATGGGAATTAAAATTCCAAATTAAGAACTGGAATCTGATGACATCATGCTTCTTTGGTTCTGGTCTTGGCTGTGGCCATGACTCGGGTACACCACACATCATGGTCAGCCCAGAGCCAAAATTTCTTGTTTTGCTTTAATCTTTTAGAATTCACAATTTGGAATTCAGAATTCAGAATTTAGAATACCGAATTTAGAACTGGAATCTGTTGACATCATGCTTCTTTGGCTCTGGTCTTGGCTGTGGCCATGACTCGGGTACATCACACATCATGATCAGCCCGTAGCCAAAACTTCTTGTTTTGCTTTAATCTTTTAGAATTCACAATTTGGAATTCAGAATTACAAATTCAGAATTTAGAACTGGAATCTGATGACATCATTTAGAATTCGGAATTTAGAATTGGAATCTGATGACATCATTTAGAATGGGAATTTAAAATTCCAAATTAAGAACTGGAATCTGATGACATCATGCTTCTTTGGTTCTGGTCTTGGCTGTGGCCATGACTCGGGTACACCACACATCATGGTCAGCCCAGAGCCAAAATTTCTTGTTTGCTTTAATCTTTTAGAATTCACAATTTGGAATTCAGAAGTCACAATTTGGAATTCGGAATTTAAAACTTGAATCTGATGATATCATGGTTCTTTGGCTCTGGTCTTGGCTGTGACCCTGCCACGGCTACAACACACATCATGGTCAGCCCAGAGCCAAAACTTGTTTTCTTGCTCTCAGATTTTAGAATTTAGAACTTCGACTTCATGATTAAGAATTCACACTTTAGAATTTGGAATTCAGAATTTGGAATTCGGAATTTGGAATTCAGAATTTGGAACTGGAATCTGATGACATCATGCTTCTTTGGCTCTGGTCTTGGCTGTGACCCTACCGCGGGTACAACACACATCATGGTCAGCCCAGAGCCAAAACTTGTTTTTTGCTTTGATCTTTCAGTATTCAAAATTTGGAATTCAGAATTACGAATTTTGAATTTAGAATTGGAATCTGATGACATCATTTAGAATTCGGAATTTAGAACTGGAATCTGATGACATCATTCAGAATTCAGAATTTAGAATACCGAATTTAGAACTGGAATCTGTTGACATCATGCTTCTTTGGCTCTGGTCTTGGCTGTGGCCATGACTCGGGTACATCACACATCATGATCAGCCCGTAGCCAAAACTTCTTGTTTTGCTTTAATCTTTTAGAATTCACAATTTGGAATTCAGAATTACAAATTCAGAATTTAGAACTGGAATCTGATGACATCATTTAGAATTCGGAATTTAGAATTGGAATCTGATGACATCATTTAGAATGGGAATTTAAAATTCCAAATTAAGAACTGGAATCTGATGACATCATGCTTCTTTGGTTCCGGTCTTGGCTGTGGCCATGACTCGGGTACACCACACATCATGGTCAGCCCAGAGCCAAAATTTCTTGTTTTGCTTTAATCTTTTAGAATTCACAATTTGGAATTCAGAAGTCACAATTTGGAATTCGGAATTTAAAACTTGAATCTGATGATATCATGGTTCTTTGGCTCTGGTCTTGGCTGTGACCCTGCCACGGCTACAACACACATCATGGTCAGCCCAGAGCCAAAACTTGTTTTCTTGCTCTCAGATTTTAGAATTTAGAACTTCGACTTCATGATTAAGAATTCACACTTTAGAATTTGGAATTCAGAATTTGGAATTCAGAATTCGGAATTTGGAATTCAGAATTTGGAACTGGAATCTGATGACATCATGCTTCTTTGGCTCTGGTCTTGGCTGTGACCCTGCCGCGGGTACAACACACATCATGGTCAGCCCAGAGCCAAAACTTGTTTTTGCTTTGATCTTTCAGTATTCAAAATTTGGAATTCAGAATTACGAATTTTGAATTTAGAATTGGAATCTGATGACATCATTTAGAATTCGGAATTTAGAACTGGAATCTGATGACGTCATTCAGAATTCAGAATTTAGAATACCGAATTTAGAACTGGAATCTGTTGACATCATGCTTCTTTGGCTCTGGTCTTGGCTGTGGCCATGACTCGGGTACAACACACATCATGGTCAGCCCAGAGCCAAAACTTCTTGTTTTGCTTTGATCTTACAGAATTCACAATTTGGAATTCAGAATTACGAATTCAGAATTCGGAATTTAGAATTGGAATTCTAAGTAGAATTTGGAATTCGGAATTTGGAATTCAGAACTCGGAATTTGGAATTCGGAATTTGGAATTCGGAATTTAGAATTTGGAACTGGAATCTGATGACATCATGCTTCTTTGGCTCTGGTCTTGGCTGTGACCCTGCCACGGGTACAACACACATCATGGTCAGCCCAGAGCCAAAACTTGTTGTTTTACTTTGATCTTTTAGGATTCACAATTTGGAATCCAGAATTACGAATTTTGAATTTAGAATTGGAATCTGATGACATCATTTAGAATTCGGAATTTAGAATTTAGAACTGGAATCTGATGACATCATTCAGAATTTAGAATACCGAATTTAGAACTGGAATCTGATGACATCATTTAGAATGGGAATATAAACTAGTGTGAACAGAAATTAAAAATGGAGGGGAGTCAGATTTTGATGGGTCACATTTTACACCTGTCAGAATCTCACTCCCCTCTTAGATTAAAAATGCAACATGTAACACCAACAATTTTCACTCTCCTGGCATGTTGTGACCTCTGCAACTTGTGTGTAAAGTTATTTGTAACTAGTGTAAAACAGAAATTAAAAAAGGAGGGGAGTCAGATTTTGACGGGTCACATTTTACACCCGTCAAAATCTGACTCCCCTGTTATATTAAAAATGCAACAAGTAACACCAACAATTTTCACTCTGCTGGCATATTTTGACCTCTGCTACTTATTCACGAAGTTATTTGTAAATAGTGTTGACAGAAATTAAAAATGGAGGGGAGTCAGATTTTGACGGGTCACATTTTACACCTGTCAGAATCTGACTCCCCTCTTATATTAAAAATGCAACAAGTAAAACCAACAATTTTCACTCTCCTGGCATGTTGTGACCTCTGCAACTTGTGTGTAAAGTTATTTGTAACTAGTGTGAACAGAAATTAAAAATGGAGGGGAGTCAGATTTTGACGGGTCACATTTTACACCTGTCAGAATCTGATTCCCCTCTTATATTAAAAATGCAACAAGTAAAACCAACAATTTTCACTCTCATGGCATGTTGTGACCTCTGCAACTTGTATGTAAAGTTATTTGTAACTAGTGTGAACAGAAATTAAAAATGGAGGGGAGTCAGATTTTGACGGGTCACATTTTACACCTGTCAGAATCTGACTCCCCTCTTATATTAAAAATGCAACAAGTAAAACCAACAATTTTCACTCTCCTGGCATGTTGTGACCTCTGCAACTTGTGTGTAAAGTTATTTGTAACTAGTGTGAACAGAAATTAAAAATGGAGGGGAGTCAGATTTTGACGGGTCACATTTTACACCTGTCAGAATCTAATTCCCCTCTTATATTAAAAATGCAACAAGTAAAACCAACAATTTTCACTCTCCTGGCATGTTGTGACCTCTGCAACTTGTATGTAAAGTTATTTGTAACTAGTGTGAACAGAAATTAAAAATGGAGGGGAGTCAGATTTTGACGGGTCACATTTTACACCTGTCAGAATCTGACTCCCCTCTTAGATTAAGAACTGGAATCTGATGACATCATGCTTCTTTGGTTCTGGTCTTGGCTGTGGCCATGACTCGGGTACACCACACATCATGATCAGCCCGTAGCCAAAACTTCTTGTTTTGCTTTAATCTTTTAGAATTCACAATTTGGAATTCAGAATTCGGAATTTAGAACTGGAATCTGATGACATCATTTAGAATTCGGAATTTAGAATTGGAATCTGATGACATCATTTAGAATGGGAATTTAAAATTCCAAATTAAGAACTGGAATCTGATGACATCATGCTTCTTTGGTTCCGGTCTTGGCTGTGGCCATGACTCGGGTACACCACACATCATGGTCAGCCCAGAGCCAAAATTTCTTGTTTTGCTTTAATCTTTTAGAATTCACAATTTGGAATTCAGAAGTCACAATTTGGAATTCGGAATTTAAAACTTGAATCTGATGATATCATGGTTCTTTGGCTCTGGTCTTGGCTGTGACCCTGCCACGGCTACAACACACATCATGGTCAGCCCAGAGCCAAAACTTCTTTTCTTGCACACAGATTTTAGAATTTAGAACTTCGACTTCATGATTAAGAATTCACACTTTAGAATTTAGAATTCAGAATTTGGAATTCGGAATTTGGAATTCAGAATTTGGAACTGGAATCTGATGACATCATGCTTCTTTGGCTCTGGTCTTGGCTGTGACCCTACCGCGGGTACAACACACATCATGGTCAGCCCAGAGCCAAAACTTGTTTTTTGCTTTGATCTTTCAGTATTCAAAATTTGGAATTCAGAATTACGAATTTTGAATTTAGAATTGGAATCTGATGACATCATTTAGAATTCGGAATTTAGAACTGGAATCTGATGACATCATGCTTCTTTGGCTCTGGTCTTGGCTGTGGCCATGACTCGGGTACATCACACATCATGATCAGCCCGTAGCCAAAACTTCTTGTTTTGCTTTAATCTTTTAGAATTCACAATTTGGAATTCAGAATTACAAATTCAGAATTTAGAACTGGAATCTGATGACATCATTTAGAATTCGGAATTTAGAATTGGAATCTGATGACATCATTTAGAATGGGAATTTAAAATTCCAAATTAAGAACTGGAATCTGATGACATCATGCTTCTTTGGTTCTGGTCTTGGCTGTGGCCATGACTCGGGTACACCACACATCATGGTCAGCCCAGAGCCAAAATTTCTTGTTTTGCTTTAATCTTTTAGAATTCACAATTTGGAATTCAGAATTCAGAATTTAGAATACCGAATTTAGAACTGGAATCTGTTGACATCATGCTTCTTTGGCTCTGGTCTTGGCTGTGGCCATGACTCGGGTACATCACACATCATGATCAGCCCGTAGCCAAAACTTCTTGTTTTGCTTTAATCTTTTAGAATTCACAATTTGGAATTCAGAATTACAAATTCAGAATTTAGAACTGGAATCTGATGACATCATTTAGAATTCGGAATTTAGAATTGGAATCTGATGACATCATTTAGAATGGGAATTTAAAATTCCAAATTAAGAACTGGAATCTGATGACATCATGCTTCTTTGGTTCTGGTCTTGGCTGTGGCCATGACTCGGGTACACCACACATCATGGTCAGCCCAGAGCCAAAATTTCTTGTTTTGCTTTAATCTTTTAGAATTCACAATTTGGAATTCAGAAGTCACAATTTGGAATTCGGAATTTAAAACTTGAATCTGATGATATCATGGTTCTTTGGCTCTGGTCTTGGCTGTGACCCTGCCACGGCTACAACACACATCATGGTCAGCCCAGAGCCAAAACTTGTTTTCTTGCTCTCAGATTTTAGAATTTAGAACTTCGACTTCATGATTAAGAATTCACACTTTAGAATTTGGAATTCAGAATTTGGAATTCGGAATTTGGAATTCAGAATTTGGAACTGGAATCTGATGACATCATGCTTCTTTGGCTCTGGTCTTGGCTGTGACCCTACCGCGGGTACAACACACATCATGGTCAGCCCAGAGCCAAAACTTGTTTTTTGCTTTGATCTTTCAGTATTCAAAATTTGGAATTCAGAATTACGAATTTTGAATTTAGAATTGGAATCTGATGACATCATTTAGAATTCGGAATTTAGAACTGGAATCTGATGACATCATTCAGAATTCAGAATTTAGAATACCGAATTTAGAACTGGAATCTGTTGACATCATGCTTCTTTGGCTCTGGTCTTGGCTGTGGCCATGACTCGGGTACATCACACATCATGATCAGCCCGTAGCCAAAACTTCTTGTTTTGCTTTAATCTTTTAGAATTCACAATTTGGAATTCAGAATTACAAATTCAGAATTTAGAACTGGAATCTGATGACATCATTTAGAATTCGGAATTTAGAATTGGAATCTGATGACATCATTTAGAATGGGAATTTAAAATTCCAAATTAAGAACTGGAATCTGATGACATCATGCTTCTTTGGTTCCGGTCTTGGCTGTGGCCATGACTCGGGTACACCACACATCATGGTCAGCCCAGAGCCAAAATTTCTTGTTTTGCTTTAATCTTTTAGAATTCACAATTTGGAATTCAGAAGTCACAATTTGGAATTCGGAATTTAAAACTTGAATCTGATGATATCATGGTTCTTTGGCTCTGGTCTTGGCTGTGACCCTGCCACGGCTACAACACACATCATGGTCAGCCCAGAGCCAAAACTTGTTTTCTTGCTCTCAGATTTTAGAATTTAGAACTTCGACTTCATGATTAAGAATTCACACTTTAGAATTTGGAATTCAGAATTTGGAATTCAGAATTCGGAATTTGGAATTCAGAATTTGGAACTGGAATCTGATGACATCATGCTTCTTTGGCTCTGGTCTTGGCTGTGACCCTGCCGCGGGTACAACACACATCATGGTCAGCCCAGAGCCAAAACTTGTTTTTTGCTTTGATCTTTCAGTATTCAAAATTTGGAATTCAGAATTACGAATTTTGAATTTAGAATTGGAATCTGATGACATCATTTAGAATTCAGAATTTAGAACTGGAATCTGATGACGTCATTCAGAATTCAGAATTTAGAATACCGAATTTAGAACTGGAATCTGTTGACATCATGCTTCTTTGGCTCTGGTCTTGGCTGTGGCCATGACTCGGGTACATCACACATCATGATCAGCCCGTAGCCAAAACTTCTTGTTTTGCTTTGATCTTACAGAATTCACAATTTGGAATTCAGAATTACGAATTTAGAATTCGGAATTTAGAATTGGAATTCTAAGTAGAATTTGGAATTCGGAATTTGGAATTCAGAACTCGGAATTTGGAATTCGGAATTTGGAATTCAGAATTTAGAATTTGGAACTGGAATCTGATGACATCATGCTTCTTTGGCTCTGGTCTTGGCTGTGACCCTGCCACGGGTACAACACACATCATGGTCAGCCCAGAGCCAAAACTTGTTGTTTTACTTTGATCTTTTAGGATTCACAATTTGGAATCCAGAATTACGAATTTTGAATTTAGAATTGGAATCTGATGACATCATTTAGAATTCGGAATTTAGAATTTAGAACTGGAATCTGATGACATCATTCAGAATTTAGAATACCGAATTTAGAACTGGAATCTGATGACATCATTTAGAATGGGAATATAAACTAGTGTGAACAGAAATTAAAAATGGAGGGGAGTCAGATTTTGATGGGTCACATTTTACACCTGTCAGAATCTCACTCCCCTCTTAGATTAAAAATGCAACATGTAACACCAACAATTTTCACTCTCCTGGCATGTTGTGACCTCTGCAACTTGTGTGTAAAGTTATTTGTAACTAGTGTGAACAGAAATTAAAAAAGGAGGGGAGTCAGATTTTGACGGGTCACATTTTACACCCGTCAAAATCTGACTCCCCTGTTATATTAAAAATGCAACAAGTAACACCAACAATTTTCACCCTGCTGGCATATTTTGACCTCTGCTACTTATTCACGAAGTTATTTGTAAATAGTGTTGACAGAAATTAAAAATGGAGGGGAGTCAGATTTTGACGGGTCACATTTTACACCTGTCAGAATCTGACTCCCCTCTTATATTAAAAATGCAACAAGTAAAACCAACAATTTTCACTCTCCTGGCATGTTGTGACCTCTGCAACTTGTGTGTAAAGTTATTTGTAACTAGTGTGAACAGAAATTAAAAATGGAGGGGAGTCAGATTTTGACGGGTCACAATTTACACCCATCAAAATCTGACTCCCCTCTTATATTGAAAATGTAAGATGTGATACCAACAATTTTCACTCTGCTCGCATATTTTGACCTCTGCAACTTGTGTGTAAAGTTATTTGTAACTAGTGTGAACAGAAATGAAAAAAAGGAGGGGAGTCAGATTTTGACGGGTCACATTTTACACCCGTCAAAATCTGACTCCCCTCTTATATTAAAAATGCAACAAGTAAAACCAACAATTTTCACTCTCCTGGCATGTTGTGACCTCTGCAACTTGTATGTAAAGTTATTTGTAACTAGTGTGAACAGAAATTAAAAATGGAGGGGAGTCAGATTTTGACGGGTCACATTTTACACCTGTCAGAATCTGACTCCCCTCTTAGATTAAGAACTGGAATCTGATGACATCATGCTTCTTTGGTTCTGGTCTTGGCTGTGGCCATGACTCGGGTACACCACACATCATGGTCAGCCCAGAGCCAAAATTTCTTGTTTTGCTTTAATCTTTTAGAATTCACAATTTGGAATTCAGAAGTCACAATTTGGAATTCGGAATTTAAAACTTGAATCTGATGATATCATGGTTCTTTGGCTCTGGTCTTGGCTGTGACCCTGCCACGGCTACAACACACATCATGGTCAGCCCAGAGCCAAAACTTGTTTTCTTGCTCTCAGATTTTAGAATTTAGAACTTCGACTTCATGATTAAGAATTCACACTTTAGAATTTGGAATTCAGAATTTGGAATTCAGAATTCGGAATTTGGAATTCAGAATTTGGAACTGGAATCTGATGACATCATGCTTCTTTGGCTCTGGTCTTGGCTGTGACCCTGCCGCGGGTACAACACACATCATGGTCAGCCCAGAGCCAAAACTTGTTTTTTGCTTTGATCTTTCAGTATTCAAAATTTGGAATTCAGAATTACGAATTTTGAATTTAGAATTGGAATCTGATGACATCATTTAGAATTCGGAATTTAGAACTGGAATCTGATGACGTCATTCAGAATTCAGAATTTAGAATACCGAATTTAGAACTGGAATCTGTTGACATCATGCTTCTTTGGCTCTGGTCTTGGCTGTGGCCATGACTCGGGTACATCACACATCATGATCAGCCCGTAGCCAAAACTTCTTGTTTTGCTTTGATCTTACAGAATTCACAATTTGGAATTCAGAATTACGAATTCAGAATTCGGAATTTAGAATTGGAATTCTAAGTAGAATTTGGAATTCGGAATTTGGAATTCAGAACTCGGAATTTGGAATTCGGAATTTGGAATTCGGAATTTAGAATTTGGAACTGGAATCTGATGACATCATGCTTCTTTGGTTCTGGTCTTGGCTGTGGCCATGACTCGGGTACACCACACATCATGGTCAGCCCGTAGCCAAAACTTCTTGTTTTGCTTTAATCTTTTAGAATTCACAATTTGGAATTCAGAATTCGGAATTTAGAACTGGAATCTGATGACATCATTTAGAATTCGGAATTTAGAATTGGAATCTGATGACATCATTTAGAATGGGAATTTAAAATTCCAAATTAAGAACTGGAATCTGATGACATCATGCTTCTTTGGTTCCGGTCTTGGCTGTGGCCATGACTCGGGTACACCACACATCATGGTCAGCCCAGAGCCAAAATTTCTTGTTTTGCTTTAATCTTTTAGAATTCACAATTTGGAATTCAGAAGTCACAATTTGGAATTCGGAATTTAAAACTTGAATCTGATGATATCATGGTTCTTTGGCTCTGGTCTTGGCTGTGACCCTGCCACGGCTACAACACACATCATGGTCAGCCCAGAGCCAAAACTTGTTTTCTTGCACACAGATTTTAGAATTTAGAACTTCGACTTCATGATTAAGAATTCACACTTTAGAATTTAGAATTCAGAATTTGGAATTCAGAATTCGGAATTTGGAATTCAGAATTTGGAACTGGAATCTGATGACATCATGCTTCTTTGGCTCTGGTCTTGGCTGTGGCCATGACTCGGGTACATCACACATCATGATCAGCCCGTAGCCAAAATTTCTTGTTTTGCTTTAATCTTTTAGAATTCACAATTTGGAATTCAGAATTACAAATTCAGAATTCGGAATTTAGAACTGGAATCTGATGACATAATTCAGAATTCGGAATTTAGAATTGGAATTCTAAGTAGAATTTGGAATTCGGAATTTGGAATTCAGAACTCGGAATTTGGAATTCGGAATTTGGAATTCAGAATTTAGAATTTGGAACTGGAATCTGATGACATCATGCTTCTTTGGCTCTGGTCTTGGCTGTGACCCTGCCACGGGTACAACACACATCATGGTCAGCCCAGAGCCAAAACTTGTTGTTTTACTTTGATCTTTTAGGATTCACAATTTGGAATCCAGAATTACGAATTTTGAATTTAGAATTGGAATCTGATGACATCATTTAGAATTCGGAATTTAGAATTTAGAACTGGAATCTGATGACATCATTCAGAATTTAGAATACCGAATTTAGAACTGGAATCTGATGACATCATTTAGAATGGGAATATAAACTAGTGTGAACAGAAATTAAAAATGGAGGGGAGTCAGATTTTGATGGGTCACATTTTACACCTGTCAGAATCTCACTCCCCTCTTAGATTAAAAATGCAACATGTAACACCAACAATTTTCACTCTCCTGGCATGTTGTGACCTCTGCAACTTGTGTGTAAAGTTATTTGTAACTAGTGTTAACAGAAATTAAAAAAGGAGGGGAGTCAGATTTTGACGGGTCACATTTTACACCCGTCAAAATCTGACTCCCCTGTTATATTAAAAATGCAACAAGTAACACCAACAATTTTCACTCTGCTGGCATATTTTGACCTCTGCTACTTATTCACGAAGTTATTTGTAAATAGTGTTGACAGAAATTAAAAATGGAGGGGAGTCAGATTTTGACGGGTCACATTTTACACCTGTCAGAATCTGACTCCCCTCTTATATTAAAAATGCAACAAGTAAAACCAACAATTTTCACTCTCCTGGCATGTTGTGACCTCTGCAACTTGTGTGTAAAGTTATTTGTAACTAGTGTGAACAGAAATTAAAAATGGAGGGGAGTCAGATTTTGACGGGTCACATTTTACACCTGTCAGAATCTGACTCCCCTCTTATATTAAAAATGCAACAAGTAAAACCAACAATTTTCACTCTCCTGGCATGTTGTGACCTCTGCAACTTGTATGTAAAGTTATTTGTAACTAGTGTGAACAGAAATTAAAAATGGAGGGGAGTCAGATTTTGACGGGTCACATTTTACACCTGTCAGAATCTGACTCCCCTCTTAGATTAAGAACTGGAATCTGATGACATCATGCTTCTTTGGTTCTGGTCTTGGCTGTGGCCATGACTCGGGTACACCACACATCATGGTCAGCCCGTAGCCAAAACTTCTTGTTTTGCTTTAATCTTTTAGAATTCACAATTTGGAATTCAGAATTACAAATTCAGAATTCGGAATTTAGAACTGGAATCTGATGACATCATTTAGAATTCGGAATTTAGAATTGGAATCTGATGACATCATTTAGAATGGGAATTTAAAATTCCAAATTAAGAACTGGAATCTGATGACATCATGCTTCTTTGGTTCCGGTCTTGGCTGTGGCCATGACTTGGGTACACCACACATCATGGTCAGCCCAGAGCCAAAATTTCTTGTTTTGCTTTAATCTTTTAGAATTCACAATTTGGAATTCAGAAGTCACAATTTGGAATTCGGAATTTAAAACTTGAATCTGATGATATCATGGTTCTTTGGCTCTGGTCTTGGCTGTGACCCTGCCACGGCTACAACACACATCATGGTCAGCCCAGAGCCAAAACTTGTTTTCTTGCACACAGATTTTAGAATTTAGAACTTCGACTTCATGATTAAGAATTCACACTTTAGAATTTAGAATTCAGAATTTGGAATTCAGAATTCGGAATTTGGAATTCAGAATTTGGAACTGGAATCTGATGACATCATGCTTCTTTGGCTCTGGTCTTGGCTGTGACCCTGCTGCGGGTACAACACACATCATGGTCAGCCCAGAGCCAAAACTTGTTTTTTGCTTTGATCTTTCAGTATTCAAAATTTGGAATTCAGAATTACGAATTTTGAATTTAGAATTGGAATCTGATGACATCATTTAGAATTCGGAATTTAGAACTGGAATCTGATGACATCATTCAGAATTCAGAATTTAGAATACCGAATTTAGAACTGGAATCTGTTGACATCATGCTTCTTTGGCTCTGGTCTTGGCTGTGGCCATGACTCGGGTACATCACACATCATGATCAGCCCGTAGCCAAAACTTCTTGTTTTGCTTTAATCTTTTAGAATTCACAATTTGGAATTCAGAATTACAAATTCAGAATTCGGAATTTAGAACTGGAATCTGATGACATCATTTAGAATTCGGAATTTAGAATTGGAATCTGATGACATCATTTAGAATGGGAATTTAAAATTCCAAATTAAGAACTGGAATCTGATGACATCATGCTTCTTTGGTTCCGGTCTTGGCTGTGGCCATGACTCGGGTACACCACACATCATGGTCAGCCCAGAGCCAAAATTTCTTGTTTTGCTTTAATCTTTTAGAATTCACAATTTGGAATTCAGAAGTCACAATTTGGAATTCGGAATTTAAAACTTGAATCTGATGATATCATGGTTCTTTGGCTCTGGTCTTGGCTGTGACCCTGCCACGGCTACAACACACATCATGGTCAGCCCAGAGCCAAAACTTGTTTTCTTGCACACAGATTTTAGAATTTAGAACTTCGACTTCATGATTAAGAATTCACACTTTAGAATTTAGAATTCAGAATTTGGAATTCAGAATTCGGAATTTGGAATTCAGAATTTGGAACTGGAATCTGATGACATCATGCTTCTTTGGCTCTGGTCTTGGCTGTGACCCTGCCGCGGGTACAACACACATCATGGTCAGCCCAGAGCCAAAACTTGTTTTTTGCTTTGATCTTTCAGTATTCAAAATTTGGAATTCAGAATTACGAATTTTGAATTTAGAATTGGAATCTGATGACATCATTTAGAATTCGGAATTTAGAACTGGAATCTGATGACATCATTCAGAATTCAGAATTTAGAATACCGAATTTAGAACTGGAATCTGTTGACATCATGCTTCTTTGGCTCTGGTCTTGGCTGTGGCCATGACTCGGGTACATCACACATCATGATCAGCCCGTAGCCAAAACTTCTTGTTTTGCTTTAATCTTTTAGAATTCACAATTTGGAATTCAGAATTACAAATTCAGAATTCGGAATTTAGAACTGGAATCTGATGACATCATTTAGAATTCGGAATTTAGAATTGGAATCTGATGACATCATTTAGAATGGGAATTTAAAATTCCAAATTAAGAACTGGAATCTGATGACATCATGCTTCTTTGGTTCTGGTCTTGGCTGTGGCCATGACTCGGGTACACCACACATCATGGTCAGCCCAGAGCCAAAATTTCTTGTTTTGCTTTAATCTTTTAGAATTCACAATTTGGAATTCAGAAGTCACAATTTGGAATTCGGAATTTAAAACTTGAATCTGATGATATCATGGTTCTTTGGCTCTGGTCTTGGCTGTGACCCTGCCACGGCTACAACACACATCATGGTCAGCCCAGAGCCAAAACTTGTTTTCTTGCTCTCAGATTTTAGAATTTAGAACTTCGACTTCATGATTAAGAATTCACACTTTAGAATTTGGAATTCAGAATTTGGAATTCAGAATTCGGAATTTGGAATTCAGAATTTGGAACTGGAATCTGATGACATCATGCTTCTTTGGCTCTGGTCTTGGCTGTGACCCTGCCGCGGGTACAACACACATCATGGTCAGCCCAGAGCCAAAACTTGTTTTTTGCTTTGATCTTTCAGTATTCAAAATTTGGAATTCAGAATTACGAATTTTGAATTTAGAATTGGAATCTGATGACATCATTTAGAATTCGGAATTTAGAACTGGAATCTGATGACGTCATTCAGAATTCAGAATTTAGAATACCGAATTTAGAACTGGAATCTGTTGACATCATGCTTCTTTGGCTCTGGTCTTGGCTGTGGCCATGACTCGGGTACATCACACATCATGATCAGCCCGTAGCCAAAACTTTTTGTTTTGCTTTGATCTTACAGAATTCACAATTTGGAATTCAGAATTACGAATTCAGAATTCGGAATTTAGAATTGGAATTCTAAGTAGAATTTGGAATTCGGAATTTGGAATTCAGAACTCGGAATTTGGAATTCGGAATTTGGAATTCAGAATTTAGAATTTGGAACTGGAATCTGATGACATCATGCTTCTTTGGCTCTGGTCTTGGCTGTGACCCTGCCACGGGTACAACACACATCATGGTCAGCCCAGAGCCAAAACTTGTTGTTTTACTTTGATCTTTTAGGATTCACAATTTGGAATCCAGAATTACGAATTTTGAATTTAGAATTGGAATCTGATGACATCATTTAGAATTCGGAATTTAGAATTTAGAACTGGAATCTGATGACATCATTCAGAATTTAGAATACCGAATTTAGAACTGGAATCTGATGACATCATTTAGAATGGGAATATAAACTAGTGTGAACAGAAATTAAAAATGGAGGGGAGTCAGATTTTGATGGGTCACATTTTACACCTGTCAGAATCTCACTCCCCTCTTAGATTAAAAATGCAACATGTAACACCAACAATTTTCACTCTCCTGGCATGTTGTGACCTCTGCAACTTGTGTGTAAAGTTATTTGTAACTAGTGTTAACAGAAATTAAAAAAGGAGGGGAGTCAGATTTTGACGGGTCACATTTTACACCCGTCAAAATCTGACTCCCCTCTTATATTAAAAATGCAACAAGTAAAACCAACAATTTTCACTCTGCTGGCATATTTTGAGCTCTGCAACTTGTGTGTAAAGTTATTTCTAACTAGTGTGGCGGCACGGGGGGTTATTACTTTATTAGTGGTTAATACCGACAACGCCACCTTGGGTTAGGGCCCAAGGACCCGTACTAAGACTAACTACCACTACTTGAAGGACACAGATTCATTAACTCAGGGAGAGCAGGAGACGGAGTTCAATGTTCACTTACAAAAATTTATTTCGCTAAAATCAACAAGTGTTTGACATAAAACAAGGAGGCCCGACAATAGAAAAAGGGGGAATACCCACTGAGGCTTACCAATCGGGGAAGGGGGTCTTAAAGGGGAATAAGGTGAAGTCCGAAAAAGAAGAGCACCCCACACAACAAAAACGTGATGTTCACACGAAGAAAATCTCAAACGGGGATCACACACACACACACACACACAAGGGGATCACCACCACCCTGGAGGACCACCACCACCACCACCGTCGGACATCAGCTCTGGGGAACAAGGGGAAACAAATTAAGAGGGCTCCAGGTAAAGAAACAAACCAAACAATGAGCAAAAGTATGAGGTTAAATCATTAACACGAACCAAATAACAAAAACAAAGCAAAAAGGTCTCTGGCCAGAGATATTGAACCAATACTCTTTGTTCAAAGCAAATCAGTCACAATAGAAAATAAACAATAAATTCCCCAAAACAAGATAGTAAATTGCCCCGCAATGCTCAGAAACTTAAACAATTCATCAGATAAAAATTAACTAATACACTTGGCCTCACATGCACACGCACACACACGATGTACAGGGTCAGCTGCAGGAAACCAGTCGTTCGGTCAGACGACCGAACCCAACACCGAGCCGGTGAGGCGGTAGAAGCCGCGGAGGAGCGACCGCAAAACAGTAGCAGCGAAGCAGCGGTAGCCGGTAGCCACAATTAATCAGTACTCGTCTTACTCAGTTCAGCGTCTCACTAAAAGTCCGGTTCAGTCCGGCTAACTAGCGTCCCGTCCAAAGAGGGAGAGGAGTGAAGAGTTGGCGTAGCGGAGTGAAGAGTCGGCGTAGCGGGGGGAGACAGCCACCACACGGCAAAGCGATCAGCTGACTGTTAGAGGGAGAGGGGCGGAAGGAAGACTTGGCCACCTGGCTAACAGCAAGTTAAAAGATAAACGGTAAAAGTTCATCATAACTCACCAATGCGCTGATCGACGGCAGTTATCATCGATATATCACCCGGGCTGCGACGGAGACGCCGGTTCTATTAAAGATTTACATTCAAGCTCAGTGAAACGCTCCCGACCATACACAAGCAGCACACTAAGGTGCACCTACCTGTGCTCGGATGCAAGCAGCACACACAACGACCCGGAAGTGAACGGGCTGAAGAGGCAGGAAGCGAGAGGTCAAGGAGAGGGGCATGATCTACTTTTATCCCCTCTGCTCGAAAAGCGATTGGCAAATAGGCCAGGGAGGGCGTGATGCATAAAAACCCTATGCTCAAGGTGGCATCGATGCCTCATACCACCACACTAGTGTGAACAGAAATTAAAAAAGGAGGGGAGTCAGATTTTGACGGGTCACATTTTACACCCGTCAAAATCTGACTCCCCTCTTATATTGAAAATGTAAGATGTAATACCAACAATTTTCACTCTGCTGGCATATTTTGACCTCTGCAACTTATTTGTAAAGTTATTTGTAACTAGTGTTAACAGAAATTAAAAATGGAGGGGAGTGAGATTTTGACGGGTCACATTTTACACCCGTCAAAATCTAACTCCCCTCTTATATTAAAAATGCAACATGTAACACCAACAATTTTCACTCTCCTGGCATGTTGTGACCTCTGCAACTTGTGTGTAAAGTTATTTGTAACTAGTGTGAACAGAAATTAAAAATGGAGGGGAGTCAGATTTTGACGGGTCACATTTTACACCCGTCAAAATCTGACTCCCCTCTTATATTGAAAATGTAAGATGTAATACCAACAATTTTCACTCTCCTGGCATGTTGTGACCTCTGCAACTTGTATGTAAAGTTATTTGTAACTAGTGTGAACAGAAATTAAAAATGGAGGGGAGTCAGATTTTGACGGGTCACATTTTACACCCGTCAAAATCTGACTCCCCTGTTATATTAAAAATGCAACAAGTAACACCAACAATTTTCACTCTGCTGGCATATTTTGACCTCTGCTACTAATTCACGAAGTTATTTGTAAATAGTGTTGACAGAAATTAAAAATGGAGGGGAGTCAGATTTTGACGGGTCACATTTTACACCTGTCAGAATCTGACTCCCCTCTTATATTAAAAATGCAACAAGTAAAACCAACAATTTTCACTCTCCTGGCATGTTGTGTCCTCTGCAACTTGTGTGTAAAGTTATTTGTAACTAGTGTGAACAGAAATTAAAAATGGAGGGGAGTCAGATTTTGACGGGTCACATTTTACACCTGTCAGAATCTGACTCCCCTCTTATATTAAAAATGCAACAAGTAAAACCAACAATTTTCACTCTCCTGGCATGTTGTGACCTCTGCAACTTGTATGTAAAGTTATTTGTAACTAGTGTGAACAGAAATTAAAAATGGAGGGGAGTCAGATTTTGACGTATCACATTTTACACCTGTCAGAATCTGACTCCCCTCTTAGATTAAGAACTGGAATCTGATGACATCATGCTTCTTTGGTTCTGGTCTTGGCTGTGGCCATGACTCGGGTACACCACACATCATGGTCAGCCCAGAGCCAAAATTTCTTGTTTTGCTTTAATCTTTTAGAATTCACAATTTGGAATTCAGAAGTCACAATTTGGAATTCGGAATTTAAAACTTGAATCTGATGATATCATGGTTCTTTGGCTCTGGTCTTGGCTGTGACCCTGCCACGGCTACAACACACATCATGGTCAGCCCAGAGCCAAAACTTGTTTTCTTGCACACAGATTTTAGAATTTAGAACTTCGACTTCATGATTAAGAATTCACACTTTAGAATTTAGAATTCAGAATTTGGAATTCAGAATTCGGAATTTGGAATTCAGAATTTGGAACTGGAATCTGATGACATCATGCTTCTTTGGCTCTGGTCTTGGCTGTGACCCTGCCGCGGGTACAACACACATCATGGTCAGCCCAGAGCCAAAACTTGGTTTTTGCTTTGATCTTTCAGTATTCAAAATTTGGAATTCAGAATTACGAATTTTGAATTTAGAATTGGAATCTGATGACATCATTTAGAATTCGGAATTTAGAACTGGAATCTGATGACATCATTCAGAATTCAGAATTTAGAATACCGAATTTAGAACTGGAATCTGTTGACATCATGCTTCTTTGGCTCTGGTCCTGGCTGTGGCCATGACTCGGGTACATCACACATCATGATCAGCCCGTAGCCAAAACTTCTTGTTTTGCTTTAATCTTTTAGAATTCACAATTTGGAATTCAGAATTACAAATTCAGAATTCGGAATTTAGAACTGGAATCTGATGACATCATTTAGAATTCGGAATTTAGAATTGGAATCTGATGACATCATTTAGAATGGGAATTTAAAATTCCAAATTAAGAACTGGAATCTGATGACATCATGCTTCTTTGGTTCTGGTCTTGGCTGTGGCCATGACTCGGGTACACCACACATCATGGTCAGCCCAGAGCCAAAATTTCTTGTTTTGCTTTAATCTTTTAGAATTCACAATTTGGAATTCAGAAGTCACAATTTGGAATTCGGAATTTAAAACTTGAATCTGATGATATCATGGTTCTTTGGCTCTGGTCTTGGCTGTGACCCTGCCACGGCTACAACACACATCATGGTCAGCCCAGAGCCAAAACTTGTTTTCTTGCACACAGATTTTAGAATTTAGAACTTCGACTTCATGATTAAGAATTCACACTTTAGAATTTAGAATTCAGAATTTGGAATTCAGAATTCGGAATTTGGAATTCAGAATTTGGAACTGGAATCTGATGACATCATGCTTCTTTGGCTCTGGTCTTGGCTGTGACCCTGCCGCGGGTACAACACACATCATGGTCAGCCCAGAGCCAAAACTTGTTTTTTGCTTTGATCTTTCAGTATTCAAAATTTGGAATTCAGAATTACGAATTTTGAATTTAGAATTGGAATCTGATGACATCATTTAGAATTCGGAATTTAGAACTGGAATCTGATGACATCGTTCAGAATTCAGAATTTAGAATACCGAATTTAGAACTGGAATCTGTTGACATCATGCTTCTTTGGCTCTGGTCTTGGCTGTGGCCATGACTCGGGTACATCACACATCATGATCAGCCCGTAGCCAAAACTTCTTGTTTTGCTTTAATCTTTTAGAATTCACAATTTGGAATTCAGAATTACAAATTCAGAATTCGGAATTTAGAACTGGAATCTGATGACATCATTTAGAATTCGGAATTTAGAATTGGAATCTGATGACATCATTTAGAATGGGAATTTAAAATTCCAAATTAAGAACTGGAATCTGATGACATCATGCTTCTTTGGTTCTGGTCTTGGCTGTGGCCATGACTCGGGTACACCACACATCATGGTCAGCCCAGAGCCAAAATTTCTTGTTTTGCTTTAATCTTTTAGAATTCACAATTTGGAATTCAGAAGTCACAATTTGGAATTCGGAATTTAAAACTTGAATCTGATGATATCATGGTTCTTTGGCTCTGGTCTTGGCTGTGACCCTGCCACGGCTACAACACACATCATGGTCAGCCCAGAGCCAAAACTTGTTTTCTTGCTCTCAGATTTTAGAATTTAGAACTTCGACTTCATGATTAAGAATTCACACTTTAGAATTTGGAATTCAGAATTTGGAATTCAGAATTCGGAATTTGGAATTCAGAATTTGGAACTGGAATCTGATGACATCATGCTTCTTTGGCTCTGGTCTTGGCTGTGACCCTGCCGCGGGTACAACACACATCATGGTCAGCCCAGAGCCAAAACTTGTTTTTTGCTTTGATCTTTCAGTATTCAAAATTTGGAATTCAGAATTACGAATTTTGAATTTAGAATTGGAATCTGATGACATCATTTAGAATTCGGAATTTAGAACTGGAATCTGATGACGTCATTCAGAATTCAGAATTTAGAATACCGAATTTAGAACTGGAATCTGTTGACATCATGCTTCTTTGGCTCTGGTCTTGGCTGTGGCCATGACTCGGGTACATCACACATCATGATCAGCCCGTAGCCAAAACTTTTTGTTTTGCTTTGATCTTACAGAATTCACAATTTGGAATTCAGAATTACGAATTCAGAATTCGGAATTTAGAATTGGAATTCTAAGTAGAATTTGGAATTCGGAATTTGGAATTCAGAACTCGGAATTTGGAATTCGGAATTTGGAATTCAGAATTTAGAATTTGGAACTGGAATCTGATGACATCATGCTTCTTTGGCTCTGGTCTTGGCTGTGACCCTGCCACGGGTACAACACACATCATGGTCAGCCCAGAGCCAAAACTTGTTGTTTTACTTTGATCTTTTAGGATTCACAATTTGGAATCCAGAATTACGAATTTTGAATTTAGAATTGGAATCTGATGACATCATTTAGAATTCGGAATTTAGAATTTAGAACTGGAATCTGATGACATCATTCAGAATTTAGAATACCGAATTTAGAACTGGAATCTGATGACATCATTTAGAATGGGAATATAAACTAGTGTGAACAGAAATTAAAAATGGAGGGGAGTCAGATTTTGATGGGTCACATTTTACACCTGTCAGAATCTCACTCCCCTCTTAGATTAAAAATGCAACATGTAACACCAACAATTTTCACTCTCCTGGCATGTTGTGACCTCTGCAACTTGTGTGTAAAGTTATTTGTAACTAGTGTTAACAGAAATTAAAAAAGGAGGGGAGTCAGATTTTGACGGGTCACATTTTACACCCGTCAAAATCTGACTCCCCTCTTATATTAAAAATGCAACAAGTAAAACCAACAATTTTCACTCTGCTGGCATATTTTGAGCTCTGCAACTTGTGTGTAAAGTTATTTCTAACTAGTGTGGCGGCACGGGGGGTTATTACTTTATTAGTGGTTAATACCGACAACGCCACCTTGGGTTAGGGCCCAAGGACCCGTACTAAGACTAACTACCACTACTTGAAGGACACAGATTCATTAACTCAGGGAGAGCAGGAGACAGAGTTCAATGTTCACTTACAAAAATTTATTTCGCTAAAATCAACAAGTGTTTGACATAAAACAAGGAGGCCCGACAATAGAAAAAGGGGGAATACCCACTGAGGCTTACCAATCGGGGAAGGGGGTCTTAAAGGGGAATAAGGTGAAGTCCGAAAAAGAAGAGCACCCCACACAACAAAAACGTGATGTTCACACGAAGAAAATCTCAAACGGGGATCACACACACACACACACAAGGGGATCACCACCACCCTGGAGGACCACCACCACCGTCGGCCATCAGCTCTGGGGAACAAGGGGAAACAAATTAAGAGGGCTCCAGGTAAAGAAACAAACCAAACAATGAGCAAAAGTATGAGGTTAAATCATTAACACGAACCAAATAACAAAAACAAAGCAAAAAGGTCTCTGGCCAGAGATATTGAACCAATACTCTTTGTTCAAAGCAAATCAGTCACAATAGAAAATAAACAATAAATTCCCCAAAACAAGATAGTAAATTGCCCCGCAATGCTCAGAAACTTAAACAATTCATCAGATAAAAATTAACTAATACACTTGGCCTCACATGCACACGCACACACACGATGTACAGGGTCAGCTGCAGGAAACCAGTCGGTCGGTCAGACGACCGAACCCAACACCGAGCCGGTGAGGCGGTAGAAGCCGCGGAGGAGCGACCGCAAAACAGTAGCAGCGAAGCAGCGGTAGCCGGTAGCCACAATTAATCAGTACTCGTCTTACTCAGTTCAGCGTCTCACTAAAAGTCCGGTTCAGTCCGGCTAACTAGCGTCCCGTCCAAAGAGGGAGAGGAGTGAAGAGTTGGCGTAGCGGAGTGAAGAGTCGGCGTAGCGGGGGGAGACAGCCACCACACGGCAAAGCGATCAGCTGACTGTTAGAGGGAGAGGGGCGGAAGGAAGACTTGGCCACCTGGCTAACAGCAAGTTAAAAGATAAACGGTAAAAGTTCATCATAACTCACCAATGCGCTGATCGACGGCAGTTATCATCGATATATCACCCGGGCTGCGACGGAGACGCCGGTTCTATTAAAGATTTACATTCAAGCTCAGTGAAACGCTCCCGACCATACACAAGCAGCACACTAAGGTGCACCTACCTGTGCTCGGATGCAAGCAGCACACACAACGACCCGGAAGTGAACGGGCTGAAGAGGCAGGAAGCGAGAGGTCAAGGAGAGGGGCATGATCTACTTTTATCCCCTCTGCTCGAAAAGCGATTGGCAAATAGGCCAGGGAGGGCGTGATGCATAAAAACCCTATGCTCAAGGTGGCATCGATGCCTCATACCACCACACTAGTGTGAACAGAAATTAAAAAAGGAGGGGAGTCAGATTTTGACGGGTCACATTTTACACCCGTCAAAATCTGACTCCCCTCTTATATTGAAAATGTAAGATGTAATACCAACAATTTTCACTCTGCTGGCATATTTTGACCTCTGCAACTTATTTGTAAAGTTATTTGTAACTAGTGTTAACAGAAATTAAAAATGGAGGGGAGTGAGATTTTGACGGGTCACATTTTACACCCGTCAAAATCTAACTCCCCTCTTATATTAAAATGCAACATGTAACACCAACAATTTTCACTCTCCTGGCATGTTGTGACCTCTGCAACTTGTGTGTAAAGTTATTTGTAACTAGTGTGAACAGAAATTAAAAATGGAGGGGAGTCAGATTTTGACGGGTCACATTTTACACCCGTCAAAATCTGACTCCCCTCTTATATTGAAAATGTAAGATGTAATACCAACAATTTTCACTCTCCTGGCATGTTGTGACCTCTGCAACTTGTATGTAAAGTTATTTGTAACTAGTGTGAACAGAAATTAAAAATGGAGGGGAGTCAGATTTTGACGGGTCACATTTTACACCCGTCAAAATCTGACTCCCCTGTTATATTAAAAATGCAACAAGTAACACCAACAATTTTCACTCTGCTGGCATATTTTGACCTCTGCTACTAATTCACGAAGTTATTTGTAAATAGTGTTGACAGAAATTAAAAATGGAGGGGAGTCAGATTTTGACGGGTCACATTTTACACCTGTCAGAATCTGACTCCCCTCTTATATTAAAAATGCAACAAGTAAAACCAACAATTTTCACTCTCCTGGCATGTTGTGTCCTCTGCAACTTGTGTGTAAAGTTATTTGTAACTAGTGTGAACAGAAATTAAAAATGGAGGGGAGTCAGATTTTGACGGGTCACATTTTACACCTGTCAGAATCTGACTCCCCTCTTATATTAAAAATGCAACAAGTAAAACCAACAATTTTCACTCTCCTGGCATGTTGTGACCTCTGCAACTTGTATGTAAAGTTATTTGTAACTAGTGTGAACAGAAATTAAAAATGGAGGGGAGTCAGATTTTGACGTATCACATTTTACACCTGTCAGAATCTGACTCCCCTCTTAGATTAAGAACTGGAATCTGATGACATCATGCTTCTTTGGTTCTGGTCTTGGCTGTGGCCATGACTCGGGTACACCACACATCATGGTCAGCCCAGAGCCAAAATTTCTTGTTTTGCTTTAATCTTTTAGAATTCACAATTTGGAATTCAGAAGTCACAATTTGGAATTCGGAATTTAAAACTTGAATCTGATGATATCATGGTTCTTTGGCTCTGGTCTTGGCTGTGACCCTGCCACGGCTACAACACACATCATGGTCAGCCCAGAGCCAAAACTTGTTTTCTTGCTCTCAGATTTTAGAATTTAGAACTTCGACTTCATGATTAAGAATTCACACTTTAGAATTTGGAATTCAGAATTTGGAATTCAGAATTCGGAATTTGGAATTCAGAATTTGGAACTGGAATCTGATGACATCATGCTTCTTTGGCTCTGGTCTTGGCTGTGACCCTGCCGCGGGTACAACACACATCATGGTCAGCCCAGAGCCAAAACTTGTTTTTTGCTTTGATCTTTCAGTATTCAAAATTTGGAATTCAGAATTACGAATTTTGAATTTAGAATTGGAATCTGATGACATCATTTAGAATTCGGAATTTAGAACTGGAATCTGATGACGTCATTCAGAATTCAGAATTTAGAATACCGAATTTAGAACTGGAATCTGTTGACATCATGCTTCTTTGGCTCTGGTCTTGGCTGTGGCCATGACTCGGGTACATCACACATCATGATCAGCCCGTAGCCAAAACTTTTTGTTTTGCTTTGATCTTACAGAATTCACAATTTGGAATTCAGAATTACGAATTCAGAATTCGGAATTTAGAATTGGAATTCTAAGTAGAATTTGGAATTCGGAATTTGGAATTCAGAACTCGGAATTTGGAATTCGGAATTTGGAATTCAGAATTTAGAATTTGGAACTGGAATCTGATGACATCATGCTTCTTTGGCTCTGGTCTTGGCTGTGACCCTGCCACGGGTACAACACACATCATGGTCAGCCCAGAGCCAAAACTTGTTGTTTTACTTTGATCTTTTAGGATTCACAATTTGGAATCCAGAATTACGAATTTTGAATTTAGAATTGGAATCTGATGACATCATTTAGAATTCGGAATTTAGAATTTAGAACTGGAATCTGATGACATCATTCAGAATTTAGAATACCGAATTTAGAACTGGAATCTGATGACATCATTTAGAATGGGAATATAAACTAGTGTGAACAGAAATTAAAAATGGAGGGGAGTCAGATTTTGATGGGTCACATTTTACACCTGTCAGAATCTCACTCCCCTCTTAGATTAAAAATGCAACATGTAACACCAACAATTTTCACTCTCCTGGCATGTTGTGACCTCTGCAACTTGTGTGTAAAGTTATTTGTAACTAGTGTTAACAGAAATTAAAAAAGGAGGGGAGTCAGATTTTGACGGGTCACATTTTACACCCGTCAAAATCTGACTCCCCTCTTATATTAAAAATGCAACAAGTAAAACCAACAATTTTCACTCTGCTGGCATATTTTGAGCTCTGCAACTTGTGTGTAAAGTTATTTCTAACTAGTGTGGCGGCACGGGGGGTTATTACTTTATTAGTGGTTAATACCGACAACGCCACCTTGGGTTAGGGCCCAAGGACCCGTACTAAGACTAACTACCACTACTTGAAGGACACAGATTCATTAACTCAGGGAGAGCAGGAGACAGAGTTCAATGTTCACTTACAAAAATTTATTTCGCTAAAATCAACAAGTGTTTGACATAAAACAAGGAGGCCCGACAATAGAAAAAGGGGGAATACCCACTGAGGCTTACCAATCGGGGAAGGGGGTCTTAAAGGGGAATAAGGTGAAGTCCGAAAAAGAAGAGCACCCCACACAACAAAAACGTGATGTTCACACGAAGAAAATCTCAAACGGGGATCACACACACACACACACAAGGGGATCACCACCACCCTGGAGGACCACCACCACCGTCGGCCATCAGCTCTGGGGAACAAGGGGAAACAAATTAAGAGGGCTCCAGGTAAAGAAACAAACCAAACAATGAGCAAAAGTATGAGGTTAAATCATTAACACGAACCAAATAACAAAAACAAAGCAAAAAGGTCTCTGGCCAGAGATATTGAACCAATACTCTTTGTTCAAAGCAAATCAGTCACAATAGAAAATAAACAATAAATTCCCCAAAACAAGATAGTAAATTGCCCCGCAATGCTCAGAAACTTAAACAATTCATCAGATAAAAATTAACTAATACACTTGGCCTCACATGCACACGCACACACACGATGTACAGGGTCAGCTGCAGGAAACCAGTCGGTCGGTCAGACGACCGAACCCAACACCGAGCCGGTGAGGCGGTAGAAGCCGCGGAGGAGCGACCGCAAAACAGTAGCAGCGAAGCAGCGGTAGCCGGTAGCCACAATTAATCAGTACTCGTCTTACTCAGTTCAGCGTCTCACTAAAAGTCCGGTTCAGTCCGGCTAACTAGCGTCCCGTCCAAAGAGGGAGAGGAGTGAAGAGTTGGCGTAGCGGAGTGAAGAGTCGGCGTAGCGGGGGGAGACAGCCACCACACGGCAAAGCGATCAGCTGACTGTTAGAGGGAGAGGGGCGGAAGGAAGACTTGGCCACCTGGCTAACAGCAAGTTAAAAGATAAACGGTAAAAGTTCATCATAACTCACCAATGCGCTGATCGACGGCAGTTATCATCGATATATCACCCGGGCTGCGACGGAGACGCCGGTTCTATTAAAGATTTACATTCAAGCTCAGTGAAACGCTCCCGACCATACACAAGCAGCACACTAAGGTGCACCTACCTGTGCTCGGATGCAAGCAGCACACACAACGACCCGGAAGTGAACGGGCTGAAGAGGCAGGAAGCGAGAGGTCAAGGAGAGGGGCATGATCTACTTTTATCCCCTCTGCTCGAAAAGCGATTGGCAAATAGGCCAGGGAGGGCGTGATGCATAAAAACCCTATGCTCAAGGTGGCATCGATGCCTCATACCACCACACTAGTGTGAACAGAAATTAAAAAAGGAGGGGAGTCAGATTTTGACGGGTCACATTTTACACCCGTCAAAATCTGACTCCCCTCTTATATTGAAAATGTAAGATGTAATACCAACAATTTTCACTCTCCTGGCATGTTGTGACCTCTGCAACTTGTGTGTAAAGTTATTTGTAACTAGTGTGAACAGAAATTAAAAATGGAGGGGAGTCAGATTTTGACGGGTCACATTTTACACCCGTCAAAATCTGACTCCCCTCTTATATTGAAAATGTAAGATGTAATACCAACAATTTTCACTCTCCTGGCATGTTGTGACCTCTGCAACTTGTATGTAAAGTTATTTGTAACTAGTGTGAACAGAAATTAAAAATGGAGGGGAGTCAGATTTTGACGGGTCACATTTTACACCCGTCAAAATCTGACTCCCCTGTTATATTAAAAATGCAACAAGTAACACCAACAATTTTCACTCTGCTGGCATATTTTGACCTCTGCTACTAATTCACGAAGTTATTTGTAAATAGTGTTGACAGAAATTAAAAATGGAGGGGAGTCAGATTTTGACGGGTCACATTTTACACCTGTCAGAATCTGACTCCCCTCTTATATTAAAAATGCAACAAGTAAAACCAACAATTTTCACTCTCCTGGCATGTTGTGTCCTCTGCAACTTGTGTGTAAAGTTATTTGTAACTAGTGTGAACAGAAATTAAAAATGGAGGGGAGTCAGATTTTGACGGGTCACATTTTACACCTGTCAGAATCTGACTCCCCTCTTATATTAAAAATGCAACAAGTAAAACCAACAATTTTCACTCTCCTGGCATGTTGTGACCTCTGCAACTTGTATGTAAAGTTATTTGTAACTAGTGTGAACAGAAATTAAAAATGGAGGGGAGTCAGATTTTGACGTATCACATTTTACACCTGTCAGAATCTGACTCCCCTCTTAGATTAAGAACTGGAATCTGATGACATCATGCTTCTTTGGTTCTGGTCTTGGCTGTGGCCATGACTCGGGTACACCACACATCATGGTCAGCCCAGAGCCAAAATTTCTTGTTTTGCTTTAATCTTTTAGAATTCACAATTTGGAATTCAGAAGTCACAATTTGGAATTCGGAATTTAAAACTTGAATCTGATGATATCATGGTTCTTTGGCTCTGGTCTTGGCTGTGACCCTGCCACGGCTACAACACACATCATGGTCAGCCCAGAGCCAAAACTTGTTTTCTTGCACACAGATTTTAGAATTTAGAACTTCGACTTCATGATTAAGAATTCACACTTTAGAATTTAGAATTCAGAATTTGGAATTCAGAATTCGGAATTTGGAATTCAGAATTTGGAACTGGAATCTGATGACATCATGCTTCTTTGGCTCTGGTCTTGGCTGTGACCCTGCCGCGGGTACAACACACATCATGGTCAGCCCAGAGCCAAAACTTGGTTTTTGCTTTGATCTTTCAGTATTCAAAATTTGGAATTCAGAATTACGAATTTTGAATTTAGAATTGGAATCTGATGACATCATTTAGAATTCGGAATTTAGAACTGGAATCTGATGACATCATTCAGAATTCAGAATTTAGAATACCGAATTTAGAACTGGAATCTGTTGACATCATGCTTCTTTGGCTCTGGTCCTGGCTGTGGCCATGACTCGGGTACATCACACATCATGATCAGCCCGTAGCCAAAACTTCTTGTTTTGCTTTAATCTTTTAGAATTCACAATTTGGAATTCAGAATTACAAATTCAGAATTCGGAATTTAGAACTGGAATCTGATGACATCATTTAGAATTCGGAATTTAGAATTGGAATCTGATGACATCATTTAGAATGGGAATTTAAAATTCCAAATTAAGAACTGGAATCTGATGACATCATGCTTCTTTGGTTCTGGTCTTGGCTGTGGCCATGACTCGGGTACACCACACATCATGGTCAGCCCAGAGCCAAAATTTCTTGTTTTGCTTTAATCTTTTAGAATTCACAATTTGGAATTCAGAAGTCACAATTTGGAATTCGGAATTTAAAACTTGAATCTGATGATATCATGGTTCTTTGGCTCTGGTCTTGGCTGTGACCCTGCCACGGCTACAACACACATCATGGTCAGCCCAGAGCCAAAACTTGTTTTCTTGCACACAGATTTTAGAATTTAGAACTTCGACTTCATGATTAAGAATTCACACTTTAGAATTTAGAATTCAGAATTTGGAATTCAGAATTCGGAATTTGGAATTGGAATCTGATGACATCATGCTTCTTTGGCTCTGGTCTTGGCTGTGACCCTGCCGCGGGTACAACACACATCATGGTCAGCCCAGAGCCAAAACTTGGTTTTTGCTTTGATCTTTCAGTATTCAAAATTTGGAATTCAGAATTACGAATTTTGAATTTAGAATTGGAATCTGATGACATCATTTAGAATTCGGAATTTAGAACTGGAATCTGATGACATCATTCAGAATTCAGAATTTAGAATACCGAATTTAGAACTGGAATCTGTTGACATCATGCTTCTTTGGCTCTGGTCTTGGCTGTGGCCATGACTCGGGTACATCACACATCATGATCAGCCCGTAGCCAAAACTTCTTGTTTTGCTTTAATCTTTTAGAATTCACAATTTGGAATTCAGAATTACAAATTCAGAATTCGGAATTTAGAACTGGAATCTGATGACATCATTTAGAATTCGGAATTTAGAATTGGAATCTGATGACATCATTTAGAATGGGAATTTAAAATTCCAAATTAAGAACTGGAATCTGATGACATCATGCTTCTTTGGTTCCGGTCTTGGCTGTGGCCATGACTCGGGTACACCACACATCATGGTCAGCCCAGAGCCAAAATTTCTTGTTTTGCTTTAATCTTTTAGAATTCACAATTTGGAATTCAGAAGTCACAATTTGGAATTCGGAATTTAAAACTTGAATCTGATGATATCATGGTTCTTTGGCTCTGGTCTTGGCTGTGACCCTGCCACGGCTACAACACACATCATGGTCAGCCCAGAGCCAAAACTTGTTTTCTTGCTCTCAGATTTTAGAATTTAGAACTTCGACTTCATGATTAAGAATTTACACTTTAGAATTTGGAATTCAGAATTTGGAATTCAGAATTCGGAATTTGGAATTCAGAATTTGGAACTGGAATCTGATGACATCATGCTTCTTTGGCTCTGGTCTTGGCTGTGACCCTGCCGCGGGTACAACACACATCATGGTCAGCCCAGAGCCAAAACTTGTTTTTTGCTTTGATCTTTCAGTATTCAAAATTTGGAATTCAGAATTACGAATTTTGAATTTAGAATTGGAATCTGATGACATCATTTAGAATTCGGAATTTAGAACTGGAATCTGATGACGTCATTCAGAATTCAGAATTTAGAATACCGAATTTAGAACTGGAATCTGTTGACATCATGCTTCTTTGGCTCTGGTCTTGGTTGTGGCCATGACTCGGGTACATCACACATCATGATCAGCCCGTAGCCAAAACTTCTTGTTTTGCTTTGATCTTACAGAATTCACAATTTGGAATTCAGAATTACGAATTCAGAATTCGGAATTTAGAAGTGGAATTCTAAGTAGAATTTGGAATTCAGAACTCGGAATTTGGAATTCGGAATTTGGAATTCAGAATTTAGAATTTGGAACTGGAATCTGATGACATCATGCTTCTTTGGCTCTGGTCTTGGCTGTAACCCTGCCACGGGTACAACACACATCATGGTCAGCCCAGAGCCAAAACTTGTTGTTTTACTTTGATCTTTTAGGATTCACAATTTGGAATCCAGAATCACGAATTTTGAATTTAGAATTGGAATCTGATGACATCATTTAGAATTCGGAATTTAGAATTTAGAACTGGAATCTGATGACATCATTCAGAATTTAGAATACCGAATTTAGAACTGGAATCTGATGACATCATTTAGAATGGGAATACAAACTAGTGTGAACAGAAATTAAAAATGGAGGGGAGTGAGATTTTGACGGGTCACATTTTACACCCGTCAAAATCTGACTCCCCTCTTATATTAAAAATGCAACATGTAACACCAACAATTTTCACTCTCCTGGCATGTTGTGACCTCTGCAACTTGTGTGTAAAGTTATTTGTAACTAGTGTTAACAGAAATTAAAAATGGAGGGGAGTCAGATTTTGATGGGTCACATTTTACACCCGTCAAAATCTGACTCCCCTCTTATATTAAAAATGCAACAAGTAACACCAACAATTTTCACTCTCCTGGCACGTTGTGAGCTCTGCTGCTTATTTATGAAGTTATTTGTAACTAGTGTGAACAGAAATTAAAAATGGAGGGGAGTCAGATTTTGACGGGTCACATTTTACACCTGTCAGAATCTGACTCCCCTCTTAGATTAAAAATGCAACATGTAACACCAACAATTTTCACTCTGCTGGCATGTTGTGACCTCTGCAACTCATTTGTAAAGTTATTTGTAACTAGTGTGAACAGAAATTAAAAATGGAGGGGAGTCAGATTTTGATGGGTCACAATTTACACCCGTCAAAATCTGACTCCCCTCTTATATTAAAAATGCAACATGTAACACCAAGAATTTTCACTCTGCTGGCATGTTGTGACCTCTGCTGCTTATTTATGAAGTTATTTGTAACTAGTGTGAACAGAAATTAAAAATGGAGGGGAGTCAGATTTTGACGGGTCACATTTTACACCTGTCAGAATCTGACTCCCCTCTTAGTTTAAAAATGCAACATGTAACACCAAGAATTTTCACTCTGCTGGCATGTTGTGACCTCTGCAACTCATTTGTAAAGTTATTTGTAATTAGTGTGAACAGAAATTAAAAATGGAGGGGAGTCAGATTTTGACGGGTCACAATTTACACCCATCAAAATCGGACTCCCCTCTTATATTGAAAATGTAAGATGTAACACCAACAATTTTCACTCTGCTGGCATATTTTGACCTCTGCAACTTGTGTGTAAAGTTATTTGTAACTAGTGTGAACAGAACTTAAAAAAGGAGGGGAGTCAGATTTTGACGGGTCACATTTTACACCTGTCAGAATCTGACTCCCCTCTTATATTAAAAATGCAACAAGTAAAACCAACAATTTTCACTCTCCTGGCATGTTGTGACCTCTGCAACTTGTATGTAAAGTTATTTGTAACTAGTGTGAACAGAAATTAAAAATGGAGGGGAGTCAGATTTTGACGGGTCACATTTTACACCTGTCAGAATCTGACTCCCCTCTTAGATTAAAAATGCAACATGTAACACCAACAATTTTCACTCTGCTGGCATATTTTGACCTCTGGTACTTATTCACGAAGTTATTTGTAAATAGTGTTGACAGAAATTAAAAATGGAGGGGAGTCAGATTTTGACGGGTCACATTTTACACCTGTCAGAATCTGACTCCCCTCTTATATTAAAAATGCAACAAGTAAAACCAACAATTTTCACTCTCCTGGCATGTTGTGACCTCTGCAACTTGTATGTAAAGTTATTTGTAACTAGTGTGAACAGAAATTAAAAATGGAGGGGAGTCAGATTTTGACGGGTCACATTTTACACCTGTCAGAATCTGACTCCCCTCTTATATTAAAAATGCAACAAGTAAAACCAACAATTTTCACTCTCCTGGCATGTTGTGACCTCTGCAACTCATTTGTAAAGTTATTTGTAACTAGTGTGAACAGAAATTAAAAATGGAGGGGAGTCAGATTTTGACGGGTGTAAAATGTGACCCGTCAAAATCTGACTCCCCTCTTATATTAAAAATGCAACATGTAACACCAACAATTTTCACTCTGCTGGCATGTTGTGACCTCTGCAACTTGTGTGTAAAGTTATTTGTAACTAGTGTGAACAGAAATTAAAAATGGAGGGGAGTCAGATTTTGACGGGTCACATTTTACACCCGTCAAAATCTGACTCCCCTCTTATATTGAAAATGTAAGATGTAACACCAACAATTTCCACTCTGTTGGCATATTTTGACCTCTGCTGCTTATTTATGAAGTTATTTGTAATTAGTGTGAACAGAAATTAAAAATGGAGTGGAGTCAGATTTTGACGGGTCACAATTTACACCTATCAAAATCTGACTCCCCTCTTATATTGAAAATGTAAGATGTAATACCAACAATTTTCACTCTGCTCGCATATTTTGACCTCTGCAACTTGTGTGTAAAGTTATTTCTAACTAGTGTGGCGGCACGGGGGGTTATTACTTCATTAGTGGTTAATACCGACAACGCCACCTTGGGTTAGGGCCCAAGGACCCGTACTAAGACTAACTAGCACTGCTTGAAGGACACAGATTCATTAACTCAGGGAGAGCAGGAGACAGAGTTCAATGTTCACTTACAAAAATTTATTTCGCTAAAATCAACAAGTGTTTGACATAAAACAAGGAGGCCCAACAACAGAAAAAGGGGGAATACCCACTGAGGCTTACCAATCGGGGAAGGGGGTCTTAAAGGGGAATAAGGTGAAGTCCGAAAAAGAAGAGCACCCCACACAACAAAAACGTGATGTTCACACGAAGAAAATCTCAAACGGGGATCACACACACACACACACAAGGGGATCACCACCACCCTGGAGGACCACCACCACCGTCGGCCATCAGCTCTGGGGAACAAGGGGAAACAAATTAAGAGGGCTCCAGGTAAAGAAACAAACCAAACAATGAGCAAAAGTATGAGGTTAAATCATTAACACGAACCAAATAACAAAACAAAGCAAAAAGGTCTCTGGCCAGAGATATTGAACCAATACTCTTTGTTCAAAGCAAATCAGTCACAATAGAAAATAAACAATAAATTCCCCAAAACAAGATAGTAAATTGCCCCGCAATGCTCAGAAACTTAAACAATTCATCAGATAAAAATTAACTAATACACTTGGCCTCACATGCACACGCACACACACGATGTACAGGGTCAGCTGCAGGAAACCAGTCGGTCGGTCAGACGACCGAACCCAACACCGAGCCGGTGAGGCGGTAGAAGCCGCGGAGGAGCGACCGCAAAACAGTAGCAGCGAAGCAGCGGTAGCCGGTAGCCACAATTAATCAGTACTCGTCTTACTCAGTTCAGCGTCTCACTAAAAGTTCCGGTTCAGTCCGGCTAACTAGCGTCCCGTCCAAAGAGGGAGAGGAGTGAAGAGTTGGCGTAGCGGAGTGAAGAGTCGGCGTAGCGGGGGGAGACAGCCACCACACGGCAAAGCGATCAGCTGACTGTTAGAGGGAGAGGGGCGGAAGGAAGACTTGGCCACCTGGCTAACAGCAAGTTAAAAGATAAACGGTAAAAGTTCATCATAACTCACCAATGCGCTGATCGACGGCAGTTATCATCGATATATCACCCGGGCTGCGACGGAGACGCCGGTTCTATTAAAGATTTACATTCAAGCTCAGTGAAACGCTCCCGACCATACACAAGCAGCACACTAAGGTGCACCTACCTGTGCTCGGATGCAAGCAGCACACACAACGACCCGGAAGTGAACGGGCTGAAGAGGCAGGAAGCGAGAGGTCAAGGAGAGGGGCATGATCTACTTTTATCCCCTCTGCTCGAAAAGCGATTGGCAAATAGGCCAGGGAGGGCGTGATGCATAAAAACCCTATGCTCAAGGTGGCATCGATGCCTCATACCACCACACTAGTGTGAACAGAAATTAAAAAGGAGGGGAGTCAGATTTTGACGGGTCACATTTTACACCCGTCAAATCTGACTCCCCTCTTATATTGAAAATGTAAGATGTAATACCAACAATTTTCACTCTGCTGGCATATTTTGACCTCTGCAACTTATTTGTAAAGTTATTTGTAACTAGTGTTAACAGAAATTAAAAATGGAGGGGAGTGAGATTTTGACGGGTCACATTTTACACCCGTCAAAATCTAACTCCCCTCTTATATTAAAATGCAACATGTAACACCAACAATTTTCACTCTCCTGGCATGTTGTGACCTCTGCAACTTGTGTGTAAAGTTATTTGTAACTAGTGTGAACAGAAATTAAAAATGGAGGGGAGTCAGATTTTGACGGGTCACATTTTACACCCGTCAAAATCTGACTCCCCTCTTATATTGAAAATGTAAGATGTAATACCAACAATTTTCACTCTCCCTGGCATGTTGTGACCCTCTGCAACTTGTATGTAAAGTTATTTGTAACTAGTGTGAACAGAAATTAAAAATGGAGGGGAGTCAGATTTTGACGGGTCACATTTTACACCCGTCAAAATCTGACTCCCCTGTTATATTAAAAATGCAACAAGTAACACCAACAATTTTCACTCTGCTGGCATATTTTGACCTCTGCTACTAATTCACGAAGTTATTTGTAAATAGTGTTGACAGAAATTAAAAATGGAGGGGAGTCAGATTTTGACGGGTCACATTTTACACCTGTCAGAATCTGACTCCCCTCTTATATTAAAAATGCAACAAGTAAAACCAACAATTTTCACTCTCCTGGCATGTTGTGTCCTCTGCAACTTGTGTGTAAAGTTATTTGTAACTAGTGTGAACAGAAATTAAAAATGGAGGGGAGTCAGATTTTGACGGGTCACATTTTACACCTGTCAGAATCTGACTCCCCTCTTATATTAAAAATGCAACAAGTAAAACCAACAATTTTCACTCTCCTGGCATGTTGTGACCTCTGCAACTTGTATGTAAAGTTATTTGTAACTAGTGTGAACAGAAATTAAAAATGGAGGGGAGTCAGATTTTGACGTATCACATTTTACACCTGTCAGAATCTGACTCCCCTCTTAGATTAAGAACTGGAATCTGATGACATCATGCTTCTTTGGTTCTGGTCTTGGCTGTGGCCATGACTCGGGTACACCACACATCATGGTCAGCCCAGAGCCAAAATTTCTTGTTTTGCTTTAATCTTTTAGAATTCACAATTTGGAATTCAGAAGTCACAATTTGGAATTCGGAATTTAAAACTTGAATCTGATGATATCATGGTTCTTTGGCTCTGGTCTTGGCTGTGACCCTGCCACGGCTACAACACACATCATGGTCAGCCCAGAGCCAAAACTTGTTTTCTTGCACACAGATTTTAGAATTTAGAACTTCGACTTCATGATTAAGAATTCACACTTTAGAATTTAGAATTCAGAATTTGGAATTCAGAATTCGGAATTTGGAATTCAGAATTTGGAACTGGAATCTGATGACATCATGCTTCTTTGGCTCTGGTCTTGGCTGTGACCCTGCCGCGGGTACAACACACATCATGGTCAGCCCAGAGCCAAAACTTGGTTTTTGCTTTGATCTTTCAGTATTCAAAATTTGGAATTCAGAATTACGAATTTTGAATTTAGAATTGGAATCTGATGACATCATTTAGAATTCGGAATTTAGAACTGGAATCTGATGACATCATTCAGAATTCAGAATTTAGAATACCGAATTTAGAACTGGAATCTGTTGACATCATGCTTCTTTGGCTCTGGTCTTGGCTGTGGCCATGACTCGGGTACATCACACATCATGATCAGCCCGTAGCCAAAACTTCTTGTTTTGCTTTAATCTTTTAGAATTCACAATTTGGAATTCAGAATTACAAATTCAGAATTCGGAATTTAGAACTGGAATCTGATGACATCATTTAGAATTCGGAATTTAGAATTGGAATCTGATGACATCATTTAGAATGGGAATTTAAAATTCCAAATTAAGAACTGGAATCTGATGACATCATGCTTCTTTGGTTCCGGTCTTGGCTGTGGCCATGACTCGGGTACACCACACATCATGGTCAGCCCAGAGCCAAAATTTCTTGTTTTGCTTTAATCTTTTAGAATTCACAATTTGGAATTCAGAAGTCACAATTTGGAATTCGGAATTTAAAACTTGAATCTGATGATATCATGGTTCTTTGGCTCTGGTCTTGGCTGTGACCCTGCCACGGCTACAACACACATCATGGTCAGCCCAGAGCCAAAACTTGTTTTCTTGCTCTCAGATTTTAGAATTTAGAACTTCGACTTCATGATTAAGAATTTACACTTTAGAATTTGGAATTCAGAATTTGGAATTCAGAATTCGGAATTTGGAATTCAGAATTTGGAACTGGAATCTGATGACATCATGCTTCTTTGGCTCTGGTCTTGGCTGTGACCCTGCCGCGGGTACAACACACATCATGGTCAGCCCAGAGCCAAAACTTGTTTTTTGCTTTGATCTTTCAGTATTCAAAATTTGGAATTCAGAATTACGAATTTTGAATTTAGAGTTGGAATCTGATGACATCATTTAGAATTCGGAATTTAGAACTGGAATCTGATGACGTCATTCAGAATTCAGAATTTAGAATACCGAATTTAGAACTGGAATCTGTTGACATCATGCTTCTTTGGCTCTGGTCTTGGTTGTGGCCATGACTCGGGTACATCACACATCATGATCAGCCCGTAGCCAAAACTTCTTGTTTTGCTTTGATCTTACAGAATTCACAATTTGGAATTCAGAATTACAAATTCAGAATTCGGAATTTAGAACTGGAATCTGATGACATCATTTAGAATTCGGAATTTAGAATTGGAATCTGATGACATCATTTAGAATGGGAATTTAAAATTCCAAATTAAGAACTGGAATCTGATGACATCATGCTTCTTTGGTTCTGGTCTTGGCTGTGGCCATGACTCGGGTACACCACACATCATGGTCAGCCCAGAGCCAAAATTTCTTGTTTTGCTTTAATCTTTTAGAATTCACAATTTGGAATTCAGAAGTCACAATTTGGAATTCGGAATTTAAAACTTGAATCTGATGATATCATGGTTCTTTGGCTCTGGTCTTGGCTGTGACCCTGCCACGGCTACAACACACATCATGGTCAGCCCAGAGCCAAAACTTGTTTTCTTGCACACAGATTTTAGAATTTAGAACTTCGACTTCATGATTAAGAATTCACACTTTAGAATTTAGAATTCAGAATTTGGAATTCAGAATTCGGAATTTGGAATTCAGAATTTGGAACTGGAATCTGATGACATCATGCTTCTTTGGCTCTGGTCTTGGCTGTGACCCTGCCGCGGGTACAACACACATCATGGTCAGCCCAGAGCCAAAACTTGGTTTTTGCTTTGATCTTTCAGTATTCAAAATTTGGAATTCAGAATTACTAATTTTGAATTTAGAATTGGAATCTGATGACATCATTTAGAATTCGGAATTTAGAACTGGAATCTGATGACATCATTCAGAATTCAGAATTTAGAATACCGAATTTAGAACTGGAATCTGTTGACATCATGCTTCTTTGGCTCTGGTCTTGGCTGTGGCCATGACTCGGGTACATCACACATCATGATCAGCCCGTAGCCAAAACTTCTTGTTTTGCTTTAATCTTTTAGAATTCACAATTTGGAATTCAGAATTACAAATTCAGAATTCGGAATTTAGAACTGGAATCTGATGACATCATTTAGAATTCGGAATTTAGAACTGGAATCTGATGACATCATTCAGAATTCAGAATTTAGAATACCGAATTTAGAACTGGAATCTGTTGACATCATGCTTCTTTGGCTCTGGTCTTGGCTGTGGCCATGACTCGGGTACATCACACATCATGATCAGCCCGTAGCCAAAACTTCTTGTTTTGCTTTGATCTTACAGAATTCACAATTTGGAATTCAGAAGTCACAATTTGGAATTCGGAATTTAAAACTTGAATCTGATGATATCATGGTTCTTCGGCTCTGGTCTTGGCTGTGACCCTGCCACGGCTACAACACACATCATGGTCAGCCCAGAGCCAAAACTTGTTTTCTTGCTCTCAGATTTTAGAATTTAGAACTTCGACTTCATGATTAAGAATTTACACTTTAGAATTTGGAATTCAGAATTTGGAATTCAGAATTCGGAATTTGGAATTCAGAATTTGGAACTGGAATCTGATGACATCATGCTTCTTTGGCTCTGGTCTTGGCTGTGACCCTGCCGCGGGTACAACACACATCATGGTCAGCCCAGAGCCAAAACTTGTTTTTGCTTTGATCTTTCAGTATTCAAAATTTGGAATTCAGAATTACGAATTTTGAATTTAGAATTGGAATCTGATGACATCATTTAGAATTCGGAATTTAGAACTGGAATCTGATGACGTCATTCAGAATTCAGAATTTAGAATACCGAATTTAGAACTGGAATCTGTTGACATCATGCTTCTTTGGCTCTGGTCTTGGTTGTGGCCATGACTCGGGTACATCACACATCATGATCAGCCCGTAGCCAAAACTTCTTGTTTTGCTTTGATCTTACAGAATTCACAATTTGGAATTCAGAATTACAAATTCAGAATTCGGAATTTAGAACTGGAATCTGATGACATCATTTAGAATTCGGAATTTAGAATTGGAATCTGATGACATCATTTAGAATGGGAATTTAAAATTCCAAATTAAGAACTGGAATCTGATGACATCATGCTTCTTTGGTTCTGGTCTTGGCTGTGGCCATGACTCGGGTACACCACACATCATGGTCAGCCCAGAGCCAAAATTTCTTGTTTTGCTTTAATCTTTTAGAATTCACAATTTGGAATTCAGAAGTCACAATTTGGAATTCGGAATTTAAAACTTGAATCTGATGATATCATGGTTCTTTGGCTCTGGTCTTGGCTGTGACCCTGCCACGGCTACAACACACATCATGGTCAGCCCAGAGCCAAAACTTGTTTTCTTGCACACAGATTTTAGAATTTAGAACTTCGACTTCATGATTAAGAATTCACACTTTAGAATTTAGAATTCAGAATTTGGAATTCAGAATTCGGAATTTGGAATTCAGAATTTGGAACTGGAATCTGATGACATCATGCTTCTTTGGCTCTGGTCTTGGCTGTGACCCTGCCGCGGGTACAACACACATCATGGTCAGCCCAGAGCCAAAACTTGGTTTTTGCTTTGATCTTTCAGTATTCAAAATTTGGAATTCAGAATTACGAATTTTGAATTTAGAATTGGAATCTGATGACATCATTTAGAATTCGGAATTTAGAACTGGAATCTGATGACATCATTCAGAATTCAGAATTTAGAATACCGAATTTAGAACTGGAATCTGTTGACATCATGCTTCTTTGGCTCTGGTCTTGGCTGTGGCCATGACTCGGGTACATCACACATCATGATCAGCCCATAGCCAAAACTTCTTGTTTTGCTTTAATCTTTTAGAATTCACAATTTGGAATTCAGAATTACAAATTCAGAATTCGGAATTTAGAACTGGAATCTGATGACATCATTTAGAATTCGGAATTTAGAATTGGAATCTGATGACATCATTTAGAATGGGAATTTAAAATTCCAAATTAAGAACTGGAATCTGATGACATCATGCTTCTTTGGTTCCGGTCTTGGCTGTGGCCATGACTCGGGTACACCACACATCATGGTCAGCCCAGAGCCAAAATTTCTTGTTTTGCTTTAATCTTTTAGAATTCACAATTTGGAATTCAGAAGTCACAATTTGGAATTCGGAATTTAAAACTTGAATCTGATGATATCATGGTTCTTTGGCTCTGGTCTTGGCTGTGACCCTGCCACGGCTACAACACACATCATGGTCAGCCCAGAGCCAAAACTTGTTTTCTTGCTCTCAGATTTTAGAATTTAGAACTTCGACTTCATGATTAAGAATTTACACTTTAGAATTTGGAATTCAGAATTTGGAATTCAGAATTCGGAATTTGGAATTCAGAATTTGGAACTGGAATCTGATGACATCATGCTTCTTTGGCTCTGGTCTTGGCTGTGACCCTGCCGCGGGTACAACACACATCATGGTCAGCCCAGAGCCAAAACTTGTTTTTTGCTTTGATCTTTCAGTATTCAAAATTTGGAATTCAGAATTACGAATTTTGAATTTAGAATTGGAATCTGATGACATCATTTAGAATTCGGAATTTAGAACTGGAATCTGATGACGTCATTCAGAATTCAGAATTTAGAATACCGAATTTAGAACTGGAATCTGTTGACATCATGCTTCTTTGGCTCTGGTCTTGGTTGTGGCCATGACTCGGGTACATCACACATCATGATCAGCCCGTAGCCAAAACTTCTTGTTTTGCTTTGATCTTACAGAATTCACAATTTGGAATTCAGAAGTCACAATTTGGAATTCGGAATTTAAAACTTGAATCTGATGATATCATGGTTCTTCGGCTCTGGTCTTGGCTGTGACCCTGCCACGGCTACAACACACATCATGGTCAGCCCAGAGCCAAAACTTGTTTTCTTGCTCTCAGATTTTAGAATTTAGAACTTCGACTTCATGATTAAGAATTTACACTTTAGAATTTGGAATTCAGAATTTGGAATTCAGAATTCGGAATTTGGAATTCAGAATTTGGAACTGGAATCTGATGACATCATGCTTCTTTGGCTCTGGTCTTGGCTGTGACCCTGCCGCGGGTACAACACACATCATGGTCAGCCCAGAGCCAAAACTTGTTTTTTGCTTTGATCTTTCAGTATTCAAAATTTGGAATTCAGAATTACGAATTTTGAATTTAGAATTGGAATCTGATGACATCATTTAGAATTCGGAATTTAGAACTGGAATCTGATGACGTCATTCAGAATTCAGAATTTAGAATACCGAATTTAGAACTGGAATCTGTTGACATCATGCTTCTTTGGCTCTGGTCTTGGTTGTGGCCATGACTCGGGTACATCACACATCATGATCAGCCCGTAGCCAAAACTTCTTGTTTTGCTTTGATCTTACAGAATTCACAATTTGGAATTCAGAATTACAAATTCAGAATTCGGAATTTAGAACTGGAATCTGATGACATCATTTAGAATTCGGAATTTAGAATTGGAATCTGATGACATCATTTAGAATGGGAATTTAAAATTCCAAATTAAGAACTGGAATCTGATGACATCATGCTTCTTTGGTTCTGGTCTTGGCTGTGGCCATGACTCGGGTACACCACACATCATGGTCAGCCCAGAGCCAAAATTTCTTGTTTTGCTTTAATCTTTTAGAATTCACAATTTGGAATTCAGAAGTCACAATTTGGAATTCGGAATTTAAAACTTGAATCTGATGATATCATGGTTCTTTGGCTCTGGTCTTGGCTGTGACCCTGCCACGGCTACAACACACATCATGGTCAGCCCAGAGCCAAAACTTGTTTTCTTGCACACAGATTTTAGAATTTAGAACTTCGACTTCATGATTAAGAATTCACACTTTAGAATTAGAATTCAGAATTTGGAATTCAGAATTCGGAATTTGGAATTCAGAATTTGGAACTGGAATCTGATGACATCATGCTTCTTTGGCTCTGGTCTTGGCTGTGACCCTGCCGCGGGTACAACACACATCATGGTCAGCCCAGAGCCAAAACTTGGTTTTTGCTTTGATCTTTCAGTATTCAAAATTTGGAATTCAGAATTACTAATTTTGAATTTAGAATTGGAATCTGATGACATCATTTAGAATTCGGAATTTAGAACTGGAATCTGATGACATCATTCAGAATTCAGAATTTAGAATACCGAATTTAGAACTGGAATCTGTTGACATCATGCTTCTTTGGCTCTGGTCTTGGCTGTGGCCATGACTCGGGTACATCACACATCATGATCAGCCCGTAGCCAAAACTTCTTGTTTTGCTTTAATCTTTTAGAATTCACAATTTGGAATTCAGAATTACAAATTCAGAATTCGGAATTTAGAACTGGAATCTGATGACATCATTTAGAATTCGGAATTTAGAATTGGAATCTGATGACATCATTTAGAATGGGAATTTAAAATTCCAAATTAAGAACTGGAATCTGATGACATCATGCTTCTTTGGTTCCGGTCTTGGCTGTGGCCATGACTCGGGTACACCACACATCATGGTCAGCCCAGAGCCAAAATTTCTTGTTTTGCTTTAATCTTTTAGAATTCACAATTTGGAATTCAGAAGTCACAATTTGGAATTCGGAATTTAAAACTTGAATCTGATGATATCATGGTTCTTTGGCTCTGGTCTTGGCTGTGACCCTGCCACGGCTACAACACACATCATGGTCAGCCCAGAGCCAAAACTTGTTTTCTTGCTCTCAGATTTTAGAATTTAGAACTTCGACTTCATGATTAAGAATTTACACTTTAGAATTTGGAATTCAGAATTTGGAATTCAGAATTCGGAATTTGGAATTCAGAATTTGGAACTGGAATCTGATGACATCATGCTTCTTTGGCTCTGGTCTTGGCTGTGACCCTGCCGCGGGTACAACACACATCATGGTCAGCCCAGAGCCAAAACTTGTTTTTTGCTTTGATCTTTCAGTATTCAAAATTTGGAATTCAGAATTACGAATTTTGAATTTAGAATTGGAATCTGATGACATCATTTAGAATTCGGAATTTAGAACTGGAATCTGATGACGTCATTCAGAATTCAGAATTTAGAATACCGAATTTAGAACTGGAATCTGTTGACATCATGCTTCTTTGGCTCTGGTCTTGGTTGTGGCCATGACTCGGGTACATCACACATCATGATCAGCCCGTAGCCAAAACTTCTTGTTTTGCTTTGATCTTACAGAATTCACAATTTGGAATTCAGAATTACGAATTCAGAATTCGGAATTTAGAAGTGGAATTCTAAGTAGAATTTGGAATTCAGAACTCGGAATTTGGAATTCGGAATTTGGAATTCAGAATTTAGAATTTGGAACTGGAATCTGATGACATCATGCTTCTTTGGCTCTGGTCTTGGCTGTGACCCTGCCACGGGTACAACACACATCATGGTCAGCCCAGAGCCAAAACTTGTTGTTTTACTTTGATCTTTTAGGATTCACAATTTGGAATCCAGAATTACGAATTTTGAATTTAGAATTGGAATCTGATGACATCATTTAGAATTCGGAATTTAGAATTTAGAACTGGAATCTGATGACATCATTCAGAATTTAGAATACCGAATTTAGAACTGGAATCTGATGACATCATTTAGAATGGGAATACAAACTAGTGTGAACAGAAATTAAAAATGGAGGGGAGTGAGATTTTGACGGGTCACATTTTACACCCGTCAAAATCTGACTCCCCTCTTATATTAAAAATGCAACATGTAACACCAACAATTTTCACTCTCCTGGCATGTTGTGACCTCTGCAACTTGTGTGTAAAGTTATTTGTAACTAGTGTTAACAGAAATTAAAAATGGAGGGGAGTCAGATTTTGACGGGTCACATTTTACACCCGTCAAAATCTGACTCCCCTCTTATATTGAAAATGTAAGATGTAACACCATCAATTTTCACTCTGCTGGCATATTTTGACCTCTGCAACTTGTGTGTAAAGTTATTTGTAACTAGTGTGAACAGAAATTAAAAATGGAGGGGAGTCAGATTTTGACGGGTCACATTTTACACCCGTCAAAATCTGACTCCCCTCTTATATTGAAAATGTAAGATGTAACACCAACAATTTCCACTCTGTTGGCATATTTTGACCTCTGCTGCTTATTTATGAAGTTATTTGTAATTAGTGTGAACAGAAATTAAAAATGGAGGGGAGTCAGATTTTGACGGGTCACAATTTATACCCATCAAAATCTGACTCCCCTCTTATATTGAAAATGTAAGATGTAATACCAACAATTTTCACTCTGCTGGCATATTTTGACCTCTGCAACTTGTGTGTAAAGTTATTTGTAACTAGTGTGAACAGAAATTAAAAAAGGAGGGGAGTCAGATTTTGACGGGTCACATTTTACACCTGTCAGAATCTGACTCCCCTCTTAGATTAAAAATGCAACATGTAACACCAACAATTTTCACTCTGCTGGCATATTTTGACCTCTGCTACTTATTCATGAAGTTATTTGTAAATAGTGTTGACAGAAATTAAAAATGGAGGGGAGTCAGATTTTGATGGGTCACATTTTACACCTGTCAGAATCTGACTCCCCTCTTATATTAAAAATGCAACATGTAACACCAACAATTTTCACTCTGCTGGCATGTTGTGACCTCTGCAACTCATTTGTAAAGTTATTTGTAACTAGTGTGAACAGAAATTAAAAATGGAGGGGAGTCAGATTTTGACGGGTGTAAAATGTGACCCGTCAAAATCTGACTCCCCTCTTATATTAAAAATGCAACATGTAACACCAACACTTTTCACTCTGCTGGCATGTTGTGACCTCTGCAACTTGTGTGTAAAGTTATTTGTAACTAGTGTGAACAGAAATTAAAAAAGGAGGGGAGTCAGATTTTGACGGGTCACATTTTACACCCGTCAAAATCTGACTCCCCTCTTATATTGAAAATGTAAGATGTAATACCAACAATTTTCACTCTGCTGGCATATTTTGACCTCTGCAACTCATTTGTAAAGTTATTTGTAACTAGTGTGAACAGAAATTAAAAATGGAGGGGAGTCAGATTTTGACGGGTGTAAAATGTGACCCGTCAAAATCTGACTCCCCTCTTATATTAAAAATGCAACATGTAACACCAACAATTTTCACTCTGCTGGCATGTTGTGACCTCTGCAACTTGTGTGTAAAGTTATTTGTAACTAGTGTGAACAGAAATTAAAAAAGGAGGGGAGTCAGATTTTGACGGGTCACATTTTACACCCGTCAAAATCTGACTCCCCTCTTATATTGAAAATGTAAGATGTAATACCAACAATTTTCACTCTGCTGGCATATTTTGACCTCTGCAACTTATTTGTAAAGTTATTTGTAACTAGTGTTAACAGAAATTAAAAATGGAGGGGAGTCAGATTTTGACGGGTCACAATTTACACCCGTCAAAATCTGACTCCCCTCTTATATTAAAAATGCAACATGTAACACCAACAATTTTCACTCTCCTGGCATGTTGTGACCTCTGCAACTTGTGTGTAAAGTTATTTGTAACTAGTGTTAACAGAAATTAAAAATGGAGGGGAGTCAGATTTTGATGGGTCACATTTTACACCCGTCAAAATCTGACTCCCCTTTTTTATTAAAAATGCAACAAGTAACACCAACAATTTTCACTCTGCTGGCATATTTTGACCTCTGCAACTTGTGTGTAAAGTTATTTCTAACTAGTGTGGCGGCACGGGGGGTTTTTACTTTATTAGTGGTTAATACCGACAACGCCACCTTGGGTTAGGGCCCAAGGACCCGTACTAAGACTAACTAGCACTACTTGAAGGACACAGATTCATTAACTCAGGGAGAGCAGGAGACGGAGTTCAATGTTCACTTACAAAAATTTATTTCGCTAAAATCAACAAGTGTTTGACATAAAACAAGGAGGCCCAACAACAGAAAAAGGGGGAATACCCACTGAGGCTTACCAATCGGGGAAGGGGGTCTTAAAGGGGAATAAGGTGAAGTCCGAAAAAGAAGAGCACCCCACACAACAAAAACGTGATGTTCACGCGAAGAAAATCTCAAACGGGGATCACACACACACACACAAGGGGATCACCACCACCCTGGAGGACCACCACCACCACCACCGTCGGCCATCAGCTCTGGGGAACAAGGGGAAACAAATTAAGAGGGCTCCAGGTAAAGAAACAAACCAAACAATGAGCAAAAGTATGAGGTTAAATCATTAACACGAACCAAATAACAAAAACAAAGCAAAAAGGTCTCTGGCCAGAGATATTGAACCAATACTCTTTGTTCAAAGCAAATCAGTCACAATAGAAAATAAACAATAAATTCCCCAAAACAAGATAGTAAATTGCCCCGCAATGCTCAGAAACTTAAACAATTCATCAGATAAAAATTAACTAATACACTTGGCCTCACATGCACACGCACACACACGATGTACAGGGTCAGCTGCAGGAAACCAGTCGTTCGGTCAGACGACCGAACCCAACACCGAGCCGGTGAGGCGGTAGAAGCCGCGGAGGAGCGACCGCAAAACAGTAGCAGCGAAGCAGCGGTAGCCGGTAGCCACAATTAATCAGTACTCGTCTTACTCAGTTCAGCGTCCCACTAAAAGTCCGGTTCAGTCCGGCTAACTAGCGTCCCGTCCAAAGAGGGAGAGGAGTGAAGAGTCGGCGTAGCGGAGTGAAGAGTCGGCGTAGCGGGGGGAGACAGCCACCACACGGCAAAGCGATCAGCTGACTGTTAGAGGGAGAGGGGCGGAAGGAAGACTTGGCCACCTGGCTAACAGCAAGTTAAAAGATAAACGGTAAAAGTTCATCATAACTCACCAATGCGCTGATCGACGGCAGTTATCATCGATATATCACCCGGGCTGCGACGGAGACGCCGGCTCTATTAAAGATTTACATTCAAGCTCAGTGAAACGCTCCCGACCATACACAAGCAGCACACTAAGGTGCACCTACCTCTGCAACTTGTGTGTAAAGTTATTTGTAACTAGTGTTAACAGAAATTAAAAATGGAGGGGAGTGAGATTTTGATGGGTCACATTTTACACCCGTCAAAATCTGACTCCCCTTTTATATTAAAAATGCAACAAGTAACACCAACAATTTTCACTCTCCCGGCACGTTGTGACCTCTGCTGCTTATTTATGAAGTTATTTGTAACTAGTGTGAACAGAAATTAAAAATGGAGGGGAGTCAGATTTTGACGGGTCACATTTTACACCTGTCAGAATCTGACTCCCCTCTTAGTTTAAAAATGCAACATGTAACACCAACAATTTTCACTCTGCTGGCATGTTGTGACCTCTGCAACTCATTTGTAAAGTTATTTGTAACTAGTGTGAACAGAAATTAAAAATGGAGGGGAGTCAGATTTTGATGGGTCACAATTTACACCCGTCAAAATCTGACTCCCCTCTTATATTAAAAATGCAACATGTAACACCAACAATTTTCACTCTGCTTGCATGTTGTGACCTCTGCAACTCATTTGAAAAGTTATTTGTAACTAGTGTGAACAGAAATTAAAAATGGAGGGGAGTCAGATTTTGACGGGTGTAAAATGTGACCCGTCAAAATCTGACTCCCCTCTAATATTAAAAATGCAACATGTAACACCAACAATTTTCACTCTGCTGGCATGTTGTGACCTCTGCACTCCAGGTCTCACTGTCACTGCCCACGTGAGCATTGAAGTCCCCCAGGAGGACGAGGGAATCCCCAGAGGGAGCACTCTCCAGTACCCCCTCCAAGGTCTCCAAAAAGGGTGGGTACTCTGAACTGCTGTTCGGTGCGTAAGCACAGACAACAGTCAGGACCCGTCCCCCCACCCGAAGGCGAAGGGAGGCTACCCTCTCATCCACTGGGGTAAACCCCAATGTACAGGCGCCAAGCCGGGGGGAAACAAGCATTCCCACCCCCGCTCTGCGCCTCTCACCGGGGACAACTCCAGAGTGGCAGAGCATCCAACCCCTCTCGAGGAAAATGGTTCCGGAGCCCAAACTGTGCGTAGAGGTGAGCCCGACTATATCTAGCCGGTACCTCTCAACCTCGCGCACCAGCTCAGGTTCCTTCCCCGCCAGAGAGGTGACGTTCCACGTCCCCAGAGCCAGCTTCTGCAGCCGGGGGTCAGACCGCCAAGGTCCCCGCCTCTGACTGCCGCCCAACTCTCTGCGCACCCGCCCCCCGAGATCCCTCCCACAGGTGGTGGGCCCATGGGAAGGGGGGCCCATGTCACCCTTTCGGGCTATGCCCGGCCGGGCCCCATGGGTCAAGGCCCGACCACCAGGCGCTCGCCGGCGAGCCCTTCCCCCAGGCCTGGCTCCAGGGGGGGGCCCCGGTAACCGGCGTCCGGGCAAGGGAGACCTGACTCCTTTGTTATTTCTCTTCATCGGGGGGGCGAATGAGCTGCGCTTCGTCTGGCCCCTCACCTAGGACCTGGTTGCCATGGGTGACCCTACCAGGGGCATGAAGCCCCCGACAACATGGCTCCTGGGATCACTGGAACACGCAAACCCCTCCACCACGATAAGGTGGCAGCTCCAGGAGAGTGTTCAGTGGGGGCGGGGTGCTGCTGACCTCGACTGGGGATGTCCTGGGTCGGTGGAAGGAATACTTCGAAGACCTCCTCAATCCCACCAGCACGTCTTCCACTGAGGAAGCGGAGTCTGGGGACCCTGTGGTGGGCTCTCCAATCTCTGGGGCTGAAGTCGCCGAGGTAGTCAAAAAGCCCCTCGGTGGCAGGGCCCCGGGGGTGGATGAGATCCGCCCGGAGTTCCTCAAAGCTTTGGATGTTGTGGGGCTGTCTTGGTTGACACGTCTCTGCAACATTGCGTGGACATCGGGGACAGTGCCTCTGGACTGGCAGACCGGGGTGGTGGTTCCCCTCTTCAAAAAGGGGGACCGGAGGGTGTGTTCCAACTATAGGGGGATCACACTTCTCAGACTCCCTGGGAAGGTCTTTTCGGGGGTCCTGGAGAGGAGGGTCCGCAAGATTGTCGAACCTCGGATCCAGGAGGAGCAGTGTGGTTTTCGTCCTGGTCGTGGAACTGTGGACCAGCTCTATACCCTCAGCACGGTCCTGGAGGGTGCATGGGAGTTTGCCCAACCAGTCTACATGTGCTTTGTGGACTTGGAGAAGGCATTCGACCGTGTCCCCCGGGAGACGCTGTGGGGGGTGCTCCGGGAGTATGGGGTCCCGGACCCGTTAATACGGGGTGTCCGGTCCCTGTACTCTCGGTGTCAGAGCCTGGTTCGCATCGCCGGCAGTAAGTCGGACTTGTTTCCTGTGAGAGTTGGACTCCGCCAGGGCTGCCCTTTGTCACCGATTCTGTTCATAACCTTTATGGACAGAATTTCTAGGCGCAGTCAGGGCGTTGAGGGGCTACGATTCGGTGGCCTCAGGATTGGGTCGCTGCTTTTTGCGGATGACCTGGTCCTGTTGGCTTCATCGGATCGTGACCTTCAGCTCTCTCTGGAGCGGTTCGCAGCCGAATGTGAAGCGGCTGGGATGAGAATCAGCACCTCTAAATCTGAGGCCATGGTTCTCAGCCGGAAAAGGGTGGAGTGCAGTCTCCAGGTCGGGGTTGAGATCCTTCCTCAAGTGGAGGAGTTCAAGTATCTCGGGGTCTTGTTCACGAGTGAGGGAAGGACGGAACGGGAGATTGACAGGCGGATCGGTGCGGCTTCTGCAGTGATGCGGACTCTGCGCCGGTCCGTCGTGGTGAAGAGGGAGCTGAGCCGAAAGGCGAAGCTCTCGATTTACCGGTCAATCTACGTTCCTACCCTCACCTATGGTCACGAGCTTTGGGTAGTGACCGAAAGAATGAGATCGCGGATACAAGCGGCCGAAATGAGTTTCCTTCGTGGAGTGGCTGGGCTCTCCCTTAGAGATAGGGTGAGAAGCTCGGCCATCCGCGAGGAGCTCGGAGTAGAACCGCTGCTCCTCCGCATCGAGAGGAGCCAGTTGAGGTGGCTCGGGCATCTAGTGAGGATGCCTCCTGGACGCCTCCCTGGTGAGGTGTTCCGGGCACGGCCCTCCGGGAGGCGGCCCCGGGGAAGACCCAGGACACGCTGGAGGGACTATGTCTCTCGGCTGGCCTGGGAACGCCTTGGGGTCCTACTGGGAGAGCTAGACGAAGTGGCTGGGGAGAGGGAAGTCTGGGTCTCCCTGCTGAAGCTGCTGCCCCCGCGACCCGCCCTCGGATAAGCGGAAGAAGACGGACGGACGGACAAAATCTGACTCCCCTCTTATATTGAAAATGTAAGATGTAACACCAACAATTTCCACTCTGTTGGCATATTTTGACCTCTGCTGCTTATTTATGAAGTTATTTGTAATTAGTGTGAACAGAAATTAAAAATGGAGGGGAGTCAGATTTTGACGGGTCACAATTTACACCCATCAAAATCTGACTCCCCTCTTATATTGAAAATGTAAGATGTAATACCAACAATTTTCACTCTGCTGGCATATTTTGACCTCTGCAACTTGTGTGTAAAGTTATTTGTAACTAGTGTGGCGGCACGGGGGGTTATTACTTTATTAGTGGTTAATACCGACAACGCCACCTTGGGTTAGGGCCCAAGGACCCGTACTAACACTAACTAGCACTACTTGAAGGACACAGATTCATTAACTCAGGGAGAGCAGGAGACGGAGTTCAATGTTCACTTACAAAAATTTATTTCGCTAAAATCAACAAGTGTTTGACATAAAACAAGTAGGCCCAACAACAGAAAAAGGGGGAATACCCACTGAGGCTTACCAATCGGGGAAGGGGGTCTTAAAGGGGAATAAGGTGAAGTCCGAAAAAGAAGAGCACCCCACACAACAAAAACGTGATGTTCACACGAAGAAAATCTCAAACGGGGATCACACACACAAGGGGATCACCACCACCCTGGAGGACCACCACCACCACCACCGTCGGCCATCAGCTCTGGGGAACAAGGGGAAACAAATTAAGAGGGCTCCAGGTAAAGAAACAAACCAAACAATGAGCAAAAGTATGAGGTTAAATCATTAACACGAACCAAATAACAAAAACAAAGCAAAAAGGTCTCTGGCCAGAGATATTGAACCAATACTCTTTGTTCAAAGCAAATCAGTCACAATAGAAAATAAACAATAAATTCCCCAAAACAAGATAGTAAATTGCCCCGCAATGCTCAGAAACTTAAACAATTCATCAGATAAAAATTAACTAAATACACTTGGCCTCACATGCACACGCACACACACGATGTACAGGGTCAGCTGCAGGAAACCAGTCGGTCGGTCAGACGACCGAACCCAACACCGAGCCTGTTAAGGGAATTTTTCAAGAAAACCCTTGAATTAGGAGAACCGGATTCAAAGTATCAAAAGTTTAAGTTGAATTTATTGTTCTTGTACAAGAGGAGCGTTTCACAGTGCAACACATCAAATGAGTTACAGAGAAAAAGGCTCCCTGAGGAGCTCTGACAATTGATTCTTATACCTTTTCCCTAAAAATGGGCTGTCTCAACCCCTGCCAATTGTAAACAGACAATTTACATATTTACTTCAAAGACTATTATTCCTCTATATGCCCCCTAATCTAATTGTCACCCCTCTTATCTGTATCTGACCTCTATTCCTAAATTTTACCTCGCCCTGTCCTGTGAGCATCACCAGAAGGAAGTGTACTTATCTTGTGAGTATCATCAAAAGGAAGTGTACTTTACGACATGCAATAAATGGGAACACATGAACATCGTAAAAGTTGAAGCATCTAATAGCAGTGCAGTCTCAATTTTTATAACATTTCCCCCCTGTTTGTACTATTTTAGAAAGGTACAAAATATAATTACAAGTATAAAAATTAATCAGTGTTCAATAGTTGTTACAAGTAAGCATCAATAGCGTATAGTTGTTATAAGTAATCATCAATAGCGTGGGAGTGAAAAACCTGTCTGACAGTTCTTTAACATTCAAATTGTTTCATACAATTACTTTCTAGACAGGAAAATTCTCCACACAGCCCCGCTGCCCCGGCGGCCACTAACTTGTGTTAGTACTTGTTACAATCACTTCAGTATACTTAATCACTCACAAAGATGTAAAATATAAATGCAAAACGTTCATTCGGATAACAGCAAATGTATACTTACATTTATGAATCTAATGAAAAATAAATAAATAAAGGTGGGCTGATCGTCTCATCGGACCCTCTTTCCCTGCCTACGAGTGTTGTCCCTAAGACGAGAAATAAACAAAAACCTTTAAATGTATATACAATTTGCCATCAGTCCTTTTCTCTTAAGCATACATTACATCAGAACACTATAACTTCATTGTGTTGTGGAACAAAGACTAAACAGTGTGTCATTCTCAGTAGGTGCTTCTCCTCTCATGGGCGCGTAAATTGACTCTCCTCCTCGCTGAGCTGAAAATATTTGTCATACTCGTTTTCATTCTCATTCAGTCCTTCGGTCATCTCATTTCTCTCAAATTCATCAACTGTGGGGACAGGCTGAATTATCTGACAGCTCGTCTGACAGTGAGGTCAGTCCTTCCAGTGCTTCTGTGATGCTGCCATCAGGTGCTGTGTTATTTGGGATGAAGGTACAACATAGATCTCCAAAAATCTTACACACCCCTCCTTTTTCAGCCAACAGCATCTCCAAAGCTAATCTGTTCTGCCAGGCCATCAAACTAGTTTTATCTAATTGTTTGTGGATCCCTCTGAATCCATCATGGGTGTAATTAATAAAACGTTGTTGGTTATAGTAGATATAATTTATCCAATCCACATTTTTATTTATTGTAACCCACCAAGTAAAAATGATTCAAAACCTGCTGCCACCTGATTTCTAGCTTTAAACTCATTTGGTACTCCCCTAGGAACACCAATTGAATCTAAATAGACTCTAGAATCAAATGAAGAGAGTATTATCTTATCACGTTTAGTTCGATGCATGTCTTCTACAGTTAGTTTAGGAAACCGTGGACTCATAGGAAGCAAATATGTAGGCATCATTAAATGAATTAGAGCACAGGTACCATACCAAAGTTTAGGCAATTTAGGTCTTAACCTCTGTCCTCCACAATACCACCATATATCTCATCGTGCATAGTCGTGGATAGTCCCCAGCTCATCAGTGATCCCAAAAGAATTTTCTCCTACCATAAATATGGTGCCACATCCTGTCAGGGATCCTGTGTTTTGTCCTCCACTTGTTCCCTGTTTCCTAGACAAACAGGTATAATTCCCCTCATATCAAATCAAATCAAATCAAATTTTATTTGTATAGCCCAAAGTCACAAAACACATTTTGCCTCAGAGGGCTTTACAGTCTGTACAGGGAGTGACACCCTCTGTCCTTCGACCCTCGGTTCGAGTGAGGAAAAACTTGCCCACAAAAAAAAACCCTTTTAACAGGGAAAAAATGTGGAAGAAACCTCAGGAAGAGCCACAGAGGAGGGATCCCTCTTCCAGGACGGACAGACGTGCAATGGATGTCACATGTACAGAACAATCAACACAAACATATTGTACAATTACAATGAATTACAATAGATGGTAGAGTGAATTACAGTAGCAGTGGAATCTGTGATAGAGGTAGAGATAGACAGATGCACAACAGCAATAAGTCATTAACCAATGACTAATCATATGGTGTGAACCATGGCGGGATAATCTCAGTGGGAACAGCTGGATAAAGATACTTGAGAGTGGTACAGTTATTCTTTGGAGAATCAGTTTTGTACAATTCAAGCAAGCATTTAAAACCTTTGAGATCATTTCTAGAATGTGGCCCATCATCACTATATATGACTTCTGGAAATCCAAATCTTGGTGCAATATGTGTTGCTAAAACTTTAGCTACTGTTATTGCATCATTTTGTTTGGTTGGAATAACTTCAATCCATTTTGAATATAAGTCTATGATCACTAGACAATACTTCTTGTTTTCACATTTATCTAATTCTGTGAAATCCATACATATTGTATGAAATGGATAGTGAGCATTGGGCATTTTACCTGGTCTTGGTCGTAATCTGCCTTGAGCATTCTGTTTTCCACACACTAGACATGATGTACAAACATTTTTCTTTATAATTTTGGAATCCATTAGCTCATCATACATCCCCCCTGTTGACGCATGTGTTAATCCATGTGTCAATACCGCTGCAAATCGAAAAAAAAAATTTTCCCCGAAGTATGTACTTGCCCTCTGGTCATTTCCACAACTCATTATCAGACAATGTCGCCCCCCTGTTCGCCCCCCTGTTCGCCCAAGATCGTTTTTCTAGTTCAGGTGAGCTTTGTTGCATATCTTTTAAGATGTCATGGTCTATATGTGTGATCTCTTCAGCCGTGTATATGTCTTCAAAATCTTGTCTAGCAGCAGCTATCTTTGCTTCCTCATCTGTTGCTATACTCATGTCTGTAATGTCTTGTATCTCTACATGTGTGTGCGTGTGTGTGTGTCTGCATAACCTGCTTTTGGAGTTAGTCATGCGGTGCGCTCCTTTTCTCTCCTGTCCTGCCAGGGCTCCGCTCCTTCGCCTCCTCCCGCTCTCCGTCCTCCCCTCCTCCCTCTCCTCCTTGGAGCTCTGCAATCTCTCGCGTAGTGTCCAAATTTCCCACAATTGTAACACACATCATTGTCCATTCTTCTGTTCTCACCACCTCCACGTCCTCTCTCCCTTCCTTGGTTATCTCGGACAAAACGTTCACCAGTGTTACTATCATAATACAAAAATACATTTGTACTATACCGCTTCGTCTCTTTGTGAGATTGGCAACGGAGGGCCATCTCTCTCATTTGTGGAGTGGCCTTAAACCTCTGGAAGGGGTTGTAGGGTGAACGGACGTGAGGCGGCGGAGCAGTTGGTGGTGCGGGAGGAGGAGGTCGAGGCACGGGATGAGGCGGAGGATCCGGACGGAGCCCATATGGCACGTACTCGTTATCACCCTGAGGGTCTCGGGCAGAAAACAAGACAGGATATATGTTAGTTTGGTTTTCACTGCTCTGTTGAGCTTCTTTCTGTTCACTTAAATTTTCCTCTTTCTTCTCAACTTTCTCTGCTCCTTCTATCTTCTTCCCCTGAATACCAGCTTGTTTGGCTCTAGCTTCTATCAGCCACAACTTAGCCTGTATCAGTCCATCTTTTCCTGACTTACCTTTCTCTTTCCTTCTTCTCACTCTTTCACTAACTCTTCACATTCTTTTACATCTAACCTTCCTACAAAATCATACTTCTCCTGCCATCTTTTTAGATATTTAACATTATCAGGATTTAATGTTTCCATACGTTTGGCATCTCCATTATATCGTTCTATTTTACGACTCTGACAGATACCCATTTTTATTTATTATTATTATTATTATTATTATTATTATTTTTCTTCAAAATAAGTAGAAGTTCTACTTCTACTTTTAGGTATTTATATAAAACTCTAAAGCAAGCTTTTATTTTTTATTTATTTAGTTATTTATTAATTAATTTATTAATTTATTTATTTATTTATTTACCCACCCCCCAGTATTATCTTTAAGTCCCTGACTTACAAGTAACACTATACTGACGAAGTCCCTGACATCTCCGACGTCTTTTTTGTTGACTCAGGCCTGAGGGATTTAAGTTTTTCCAATTGTCGTTCCAAAGACATTACACTCCAAGTCTTATGACTTGAGTCACCCTGGGTCTCCACTCTATGTTCAGCTGGCCAATAATCAAAATTCAACTTACCCTTTTGTTTTCCCAATCCCGTGGGTCCGTCTCCTTTTTGGGTGGTTGACCCCGTCACTGCCTCCTCTTTCAGCTGGTTCTGGTCTACGCCAAAACAAGGTTTTAAGAACCTTGCGGCGATTTTTTAAATCAATATACCTGCAGGGTTTCCAGTGCCGTCACTTCCAGAGGAGAACAGGTATCGGGGCCCCACGTTGGGCGCCAAATGTTAAGGGAATTTTTCAAGAAAACCCTTGAATTAAGAGAACCGGATTCAAAGTATCAAAAGTTTAAGTTGAATTTATTGTTCTTGTACAAGAGGAGCGTTTCACAGTGCAACACATCAAATGAGTTACAGAGAAAAAGGCTCCCTGAGGAGCTCTGACAATTGGTTCTTATACCTTTTCCCTAAAAATGGGCTGTCTCAACCCCTGCCAATTGTAAACAGACAATTTACATATTTACTTCAAAGACTATTATTCCTCTATATGCCCCCTAATCTAATTGTCACCCCTCTTATCTGTATCTGACCTCTATTCCTAAATTTTACCTCGCCCTGTCCTGTGAGCATCACCAGAAGGAAGTGTACTTATCTTGTGAGTATCATCAAAAGGAAGTGTACTTTACGACATGCAATAAATGGGAACACATGAACATCGTAAAAGTTGAAGCATCTAATAGCAGTGCAGTCTCAATTTTTATAACAGAGCCGGTGAGGTGCACCTACCTGTGCTCGGATGCAAGCAGCACACACAACGACCCGGAAGTGAACGGGCTGAAGAGGCAGGAAGCGAGAGGTCAAGGAGAGGGGCATGACCTACTTTTATCCCCTCTGCTCGAAAAGCGATTGGCAAATAGGCCAGGGAGGGCGTGATGCATAAAAACCCTATGCTCAAGGTGGCATCGATGCCTCATACCACCACACTAGTGTGAACAGAAATTAAAAAAGGAGGGGAGTCAGATTTTGACGGGTCACATTTTACACCCGTCAAAATCTGACTCCCCTCTTATATTGAAAATGTAAGATGTAATACCAACAATTTTCACTCTGCTGGCATATTTTGACCTCTGCAACTTATTTGTAAAGTTATTTGTAACTAGTGTTAACAGAAATTAAAAATGGAGGGGAGTGAGATTTTGACGGGTCACATTTTACACCCGTCAAAATCTGACTCCCCTCTTATATTAAAAATGCAACATGTAACACCAACAATTTTCACTCTCCTGGCATGTTGTGACCTCTGCAACTTGTGTGTAAAGTTATTTGTAACTAGTGTTAACAGAAATTAAAAATGGAGGGGAGTCAGATTTTGATGGGTCACATTTTACACCCGTCAAAATCTGACTCCCCTTTTATATTAAAAATGCAACAAGTAACACCAACAATTTTCACTCTCCCGGCACGTTGTGACCTCTGCTGCTTATTTATGAAGTTATTTGTAACTAGTGTGAACAGAAATTAAAAATGGAGGGGAGTCAGATTTTGATGGGTCACATTTTACACCCGTCAAAATCTGACTCCCCTCTTATATTGAAAATGTAAGATGTAACACCAACAATTTCCACTCTGTTGGCATATTTTGACCTCTGCTGCTTATTTATGAAGTTATTTGTAATTAGTGTGAACAGAAATTAAAAATGGAGGGGAGTCAGATTTTGACGGGTCACAATTTACACCCATCAAAATCTGACTCCCCTCTTATATTGAAAATGTAAGATGTAATACCAACAATTTTCACTCTGCTGGCATATTTTGACCTCTGCAACTTGTGTGTAAAGTTATTTGTAACTAGTATGAACAGAAATTAAAAAAGGAGGGGAGTCAGATTTTGACGGGTCACATTTTACACCTGTCAGAATCTGACTCCCCTCTTATATTAAAAATGCAACAAGTAAAACCAACAATTTTCACTCTCCTGGCATGTTGTGACCTCTGCAACTTGTATGTAAAGTTATTTGTAACTAGTGTGAACAGAAATTAAAAATGGAGGGGAGTCAGATTTTGACGGGTCACATTTTACACCTGTCAGAATCTGACTCCCCTCTTAGATTAAAAATGCAACATGTAACACCAACAATTTTCACTCTGCTGGCATATTTTAACCTCTGCTACTTATTCACGAAGTTATTTGTAAATAGTGTTGACAGAAATTAAAAATGGAGGGGAGTCAGATTTTGACGGGTCACATTTTACACCTGTCAGAATCTGGCTCCCCTCTTATATTAAAAATGCAACATGTAACACCAACAATTTTCACTCTGCTGGCATGTTGTGACCTCTGCAACTCATTTGTAAAGTTATTTGTAACTAGTGTGAACAGAAATTAAAAATGGAGGGGAGTCAGATTTTGACGGGTCACATTTTACACCTGTCAGAATCTGACTCCCCTCTTATATTAAAAATGCAACATGTAACACCAACAATTTTCACTCTGCTGGCATGTTGTGACCTCTGCAACTCATTTGTAAAGTTATTTGTAACTAGTGTGAACAGAAATTAAAAATGGAGGGGAGTCAGATTTTGACGGGTGTAAAATGTGACCCGTCAAAATCTGACTCCCCTCTTATATTAAAAATGCAACATGTAACACCAACAATTTTCACTCTGCTGGCATATTTTGACCTCTGCAACTTATTTGTAAAGTTATTTGTAAATAGTGTTGACAGAAATTAAAAATGGAGGGGAGTCAGATTTTGACGGGTCACATTTTACACCTGTCAGAATCTGACTCCCTCTTATATTAAAAATGCAACAAGTAAAACCAACAATTTTCACTCTCCTGGCATGTTGTGACCTCTGCAACTTGTGTGTAAAGTTATTTGTAACTAGTGTGAACAGAAATTAAAAATGGAGGGGAGTCAGATTTTGACGGGTCACATTTTACACCTGTCAGAATCTGACTCCCCTCTTATATTAAAAATGCAACATGTAACACCAACAATTTTCACTCTGCTGGCATGTTGTGACCTCTGCAACTCATTTGTAAAGTTATTTGTAACTAGTGTGAACAGAAATTAAAAATGGAGGGGAGTCAGATTTTGACGGGTGTAAAATGTGACCCGTCAAAATCTGACTCCCCTCTTATATTGAAAATGTAAGATGTAATACCAACAATTTTCACTCTGCTGGCATATTTTGACCTCTGCAACTTGTGTGTAAAGTTATTTCTAACTAGTGTGGCGGCACGGGGGGTTATTACTTCATTAGTGGTTAATACCGACAACGCCACCTTGGGTTAGGGCCCAAGGACCCGTACTAAGACTAACTAGCACTACTTGAAGGACACAGATTCATTAACTCAGGGAGAGCAGGAGACGGAGTTCAATGTTCACTTACAAAAATTTATTTCGCTAAAATCAACAAGTGTTTGACATAAAACAAGGAGGCCCAACAACAGAAAAAGGGGGAATACCCACTGAGGCTTACCAATCGGGGAAGGGGGTCTTAAAGGGGAATAAGGTGAAGTCCGAAAAAGAAGAGCACCCCACACAACAAAAACGTGATGTTCACACGAAGAAAATCTCAAACGGGGATCACACACACACACAAGGGGATCACCACCACCCTGGAGGACCACCACCACCACCACCGTCGGCCATCAGCTCTGGGGAACAAGGGGAAACAAATTAAGAGGGCTCCAGGTAAAGAAACAAACCAAACAATGAGCAAAAGTATGAGGTTAAATCATTAACACGAACCAAATAACAAAAACAAACCAAAAAGGTCTCTGGCCAGAGATATTGAACCAATACTCTTTGTTCAAAGCCAATCAGTCACAATAGAAAATAAACAATAAATTCCCCAAAACAAGATAGTAAATTGCCCCGCAATGCTCAGAAACTTAAACAATTCATCAGATAAAAATTAACTAATACACTTGGCCTCACATGCACACGCACACACACGATGTACAGGGTCAGCTGCAGGAAACCAGTCGGTCGGTCAGACGACCGAACCCAACACCGAGCCGGTGAGGCGGTAGAAGCCGCGGAGGAGCGACCGCAAAACAGTAGCAGCGAAGCAGCGGTAGCCGGTAGCCACAATTAATCAGTACTCGTCTTACTCAGTTCAGCGTCTCACTAAAAGTCCGGTTCAGTCCGGCTAACTAGCGTCCCGTCCAAAGAGGGAGAGGAGTGAAGAGTTGGCGTAGCGGAGTGAAGAGTCGGCGTAGCGGGGGGAGACAGCCACCACACGGCAAAGCGATCAGCTGACTGTTAGAGGGAGAGGGGCGGAAGGAAGACTTGGCCACCTGGCTAACAGCAAGTTAAAAGATAAACGGTAAAAGTTCATCATAACTCACCAATGCGCTGATCGACGGCAGTTATCATCGATATATCACCCGGGCTGCGACGGAGACGCCGGTTCTATTAAAGATTTACATTCAAGCTCAGTGAAACGCTCCCGACCATACACAAGCAGCACACTAAGGTGCACCTACCTGTGCTCGGATGCAAGCAGCACACACAACGACCCGGAAGTGAACGGGCTGAAGAGGCAGGAAGCGAGAGGTCAAGGAGAGGGGCATGATCTACTTTTATCCCCTCTGCTCGAAAAGCGATTGGCAAATAGGCCAGGGAGGGCGTGATGCATAAAAACCCTATGCTCAAGGTGGCATCGATGCCTCATACCACCACACTAGTGTGAACAGAAATTAAAAATGGAGGGGAGTCAGATTTTGACGGGTCACATTTTACACCTGTCAGAATCTGACTCCCCTCTTATATTGCAACTTGTATGTAAAGTTATTTGTAACTAGTGTGAACAGAAATTAAAAATGGAGGGGAGTCAGATTTTGACGGGTCACATTTTACACCTGTCAGAATCTGACTCCCCTCTTAGATTAAGAACTGGAATCTGATGACATCATGCTTCTTTGGTTCTGGTCTTGGCTGTGGCCATGACTCGGGTACACCACACATCATGATCAGCCCGTAGCCAAAACTTCTTGTTTTGCTTTAATCTTTTAGAATTCACAATTTGGAATTCAGAATTCCAAATTCAGAATTCAGAATTTAGAACTGGAATCTGATGACATCATTTAGAATTCGGAATTTAGAACTGGAATCTGATGACATCATGCTTCTTTGGCTCTGGTCTTGGCTGTGACCCTGCTGCGGGTACAACACACATCATGGTCAGCCCAGAGCCAAAACTTGTTTTTTGCTTTGATCTTTCAGTATTCAAAATTTGGAATTCAGAATTACGAATTTTGAATTTAGAATTGGAATCTGATGACATCATTTAGAATTCGGAATTTAGAACTGGAATCTGTTGACATCATGCTTCTTTGGCTCTGGTCTTGGCTGTGGCCATGACTCGGGTACATCACACATCATGATCAGCCCGTAGCCAAAACTTCTTGTTTTGCTTTGATCTTACAGAATTCACAATTTGGAATTCAGAATTACGAATTCAGAATTCGGAATTTAGAATTGGAATTCTAAGTAGAATTTGGAATTCGGAATTTGGAATTCAGAACTCGGAATTTGGAATTCGGAATTTGGAATTCAGAATTTAGAATTTGGAACTGGAATCTGATGACATCATGCTTCTTTGGCTCTGGTCTTGGCTGTGACCCTGCCGCGGGTACAACACACATCATGGTCAGCCCAGAGCCAAAACTTGTTGTTTTGCTTTGATCTTTTAGGATTCACAATTTGGAATTCAGAATTACGAATTTTGAATTTAGAATTGGAATCTGTGACATCATTTAGAATTCGGAATTTAGAACTGGAATCTGATGACATTATTCAGAATTCCAAATTTAGAATACCAAATTTAGAACTGGAATCTGATGACATCATGCTTCTTTGGCTCTGGTCTTGGCTGTGACCCTGCCGCGGGTACAACACACATCATGGTCAGCCCAGAGCCAAAACTTGTTGTTTTGCTTTGATCTTTCAGGATTCAAAATTTGGAATTCAGAATTACGAATTTTGAATTTAGAATTGGAATCTGTGACATCATTTAGAATTTAGAATTCGGAATTTAGAACTGGAATCTGATGACATTATTCAGAATTCCAAATTTAGAATACCAAATTTAGAACTGGAATCTGATGACATCATGCTCCTTTGGCTCTGGCCTTGGCTGTGACCCTGCCGCGGGTACAACACACATCATGGTCAGCCCAGAGCCAAAACTTGTTGTTTTGCTTTGATCTTTCAGGATTCAAAATTTGGAATTCAGAATTACGAATTTTGAATTTAGAATTGGAATCTGTGACATCATTTAGAATTCAGAATTTAGAATTCGGAATTTAGAACTGGAATCTGATGACATTATTCAGAATTCCAAATTTAGAATACCAAATTTAGAACTGGAATCTGATGACATCATGCTCCTTTGGCTCTGGCCTTGGCTGTGGCCATGACTCGGGTACACCACACATCATGATCAGCCCGTAGCCAAAACTTCTTGTTTTGCTTTAATCTTTTAGAATTCACAATTTGGAATTCAGAAATACGAATTCAGAATTTGGAATTTAGAACTGGAATCTGAGGACATCATTTAAAATTCCGAATTTAGAATTCGGAATTTAGAATTGGAATCTGATGATATCATGCTTCTTTGGCTCTGGCCTTGGCTGTGACTCGGGTACACCACACATCATGGTCAGCCCAGAGCCAAAATTTCTTGTTTTGCTTTAATCTTTTAGAATTCATAATTTGGAATTCAGAATTTAGGATTCTGAATTTAGAACTGGAATCCGATGACATCATGCTTCTTTGGCTCTGGTCTTGGCTGTGGCCATGACTCGGGTACACCACACATCATGATCAGCCCGTAGCCAAAACTTCTTGTTTTGGTTTGATCTTTTAGAATTCACAATTTGGAATTCAGAATTCTGAATTTAGAATTTAGAACTGGAATCTGATGACATCATTTAGAATTCAGAATTCCAAATTCAGAACTGGAATCTGATGACATCATGCATCTTTGGCTCAGGTCTTGACTCTGCTGTGGCTACAACACACATCATGGTCAGCCCAGAGCCAAAAATTGTTGTTTAGCTCTTAGATTTTACAATTTAGAATTGAGAATTAACAATGAAGAATTCACAATTTAGAATTTAGGATTCAGAATTTAGGATTCAGAATTCCGAATTTAGAATTGGAATCTGATGACATCATTTAGAATTCGGAATTCCGAATTTAGGATTCTGAATTTATAACTGGAATCTGATGACATCATGCTTCTTTGGCTCTGGTCTTGGCTGTGGCCATGACTCGGGTACACCACACATCATGGTCAGCCAGTAGCCAAAACTTCTTGTTTTGCTTTAATCTTTTAGAATTTTAGAATGAATTTGGAATTCAGAATTCCGAACTGGAATCTGATGACATCATTTAGAATTTTGAATTTAGAACTGGAATCTGATGACATCATGGTTGTTTGGCTCTGGGCTTGCATGTGACCCTGCCATGGGTACAACATACATCATGGTCAGCCCAGAGCCAAAACTTGTTGTTTTGCTCTTATTTTTTCAAATTCAGAACTTTGATTGAATGTCTCACTTTATCTCGTGAAACCCTGTTATCCCTCGTGTCGTCCTCCGGGTTGAGGTGACCCGGTGGCCGAAATGTCCGTTTGTGTGCGTATGTGCGTGCGTGCAGTAGGATATGTCGTTGCGCATGACATTTCTGATTCTTGAAATGGTTATCTTTTGTTTCTGAATAATAGGAAGAAAGTAAGAAAAAAAAGGAATAAAGGAAAAGATTACACAAACACTTGATATCACAGAGTCGCTAAACATCCCTTTTTGTGTGCATGTGTGCGTGCGTGTAGTTTGAGTTCTCGTGCATAACATTTATGATTCTTCAAGTGGTTATCTTGTGTTGTTTTATTGATTTTGTTTTGAATAATAACAGAGTAAGAAACAGAATAAAGGAAATAATGACACAAATGGTTCGTATCACAGAGCCACTACTTTACTTTAGTTATCCCTTTCTTTGTTGTCATCGTAACAAAAGCTTGCACACACAAAACACATCGCTTTAGTCAGTTCATTAAGTGTTGTCAAGGCCATTTCTGTATGGCGTTGCACGTGCCTACGAGGTGCAAACAGACCAGTACTGTCTGAGCGTCATCCCAGCAGACCTGTTCTGTACAGGGGATGAGGCCGCCGCCGCTGCTGGGGCTGAGAGAATCGGAGCCTCAGCAGTGGACAAGGCTGGACTCCCTGACCCCCACGGTCTCCTTCCTCTTCTGCTGTTTCTGCTTCTTCTTTTTATGCTGCTTCTTCGGGCTCCAGGTCCACCATGGCGCTCGACCCAAAGTCGTTGAGCGCGGAGAATACGCTCGAGCACAGCGCCTCTATCCTGGTGTGTAATTTGGCGTACTTGATGACAAACTCTGGGCTGTAGAGTTGACACTGACAATTTTAACCAGTTCATCTGCATGTCTTCGCATCAAAGTGGTCGACAAAGTGGTACATTCCCATGGCTACTAGGCACTTGCAGAGCAGAGGGTCATGTCTTTTATTTTTACGCTGCCAGAGACGTTCATGAAGTCCCCGGGCAAACCGCTGCTGCCTATGCTGCCACCTCCTCATCATTATCATTTCTTCAGGCCCCCGTTCCTCATCTCAACCAGTCTTATCCGTGTGTCTGTGTCTCATCATCAGTTGGACATTTTCTCGCTTTTTTGTTTCTAGTCATCATCTGCAAATTTCTCAGCCTTCCCTTCTTCTGTTCTCTGCGGCCGGTTGCCTCTCGCTCTTCTCTTCTTGCTTCGTACCAGTCGTTCTTTGCGCCGCGTTCGCTCTGTCCATTCCATCAGAGCGAGCAGGAGCAGGAGTGTCCTCAGGGTCACGCAGGGAGAGATACACAAAGAGGTCCCTTATACTTTTAGCACGACGCAGGTTTTTGTGTAGAGCATAGAAACGCTCCTGCGTGTCGACGCAGTGACACATGAAGTTGGAAAGGTTTTCACGAACTTCAGCATCATTGCTTTCAAAGTTCTGCATGACAGATAATGAGGCATCGTCAGTATAAACACACACAAATTGAATTGATGTGTTTTGTGTTGTTGATACTCACATAGGTGGACACGGATTGGTCGGAACGGCCCGGGACCGGAAAGCAGAGAGGTCAGTCAGCGGTATACAGCTGGGAAGACAACTTTTAACTGACATTAAAGATATCAAAATGAAGAGATCAATTTGTTACTCATTTTTAATGATTAATTAATGATTTTTAATGATACTCACATTTATGAGGTAGCCAGTGTCTTTTGTGCCAATTGCCTCCTTCACACGCATTCTTGTCAGGACACCGGTCCGGTGTCTGTATATAGAGGGATCTTGGGATCTTTCGGTGGGGCCTCCTCGATGTCCTCTGAAACAAGAGTTAAAGAGAGAAGAGAATAATAAGATTTTTAAATTGTTTTTATGGCACTGCAAAAAAAATAAATAAATAAAAATAGAGGGAGAGAAGAGAGGGAGAGACATTACGGACTCACCAAGGAGTGAAGGAATTTTTTGCTCCCTGGGCACCAACTTTTGTCCCTTGACCTGTTTGACCAGGGACTAGTGCCCAAGGACCGTCCGCCCAAGGTCCTTGTGGAGCTTCCTCAATTCCCGGATCACCACCTTTGTTTGGCCGCTGGTGATCCGGGAGTGCTTTGGGGGAGTTGCTCTAAAATACTCGCGAAGGAGATGGCCTGGCCCACATACAATATTATTGTTGTCGGGGCCAGGCCAATTTTCCTCAAAACGGCGGGATATCTGTAGTGGAGAGAACAAATTAAGAGAGACACATGAGGCCATGTAGAAAACTGTGTGTCAGCAACTCACATCAAAAAAGTAACTCCCAGCTCCAAAACGTCACACTAGGCCAGCCGAGCGTCAGGTATTTTATAAATACTTTGGCCCGGCTGATCTTTGATACGGCGTTCTCCTTCATCTTGGAGGTCCCTTCGGGACAAAAGATGAAGGCGCCGCATTCATCCATGTATGAATCTGTAAAGATGGATAATGAAATGTGTTCTTTCTTACCCATGGACGGGCCCAGGACTATGTCCTTCAGCTTCGACCCCCTACTTTTGCCCCTGAAATAGGGGGCAATGGCTCTGAAGACCTTTTTGATTTTTTTGTCGAAGGGCTGCTCTTCTTCCTAGAAGAACAAATCAAAACATCATTAACATCAATGCTACATGACCACATAGCCTCATCGGTTCTACACTAGGTCAAGATTTAGAAAATTATTGATGAACTAATCCATCTCACTCACCTCCTCCAATTCTTGCAAATGTTTGGTCTTCATCCTTTTTTGGGGGGGGGGGGTTCATCGTGGCTCTCCTGGGTAAAGACAGAAAAACAGTAATACAACATGATTGAGTGACATTCTTTGGTCTTCGACTAAATGATTACGGCACCATATCACACTAATTGGTTATCTTCTCACCTCAGCCTTAGAATAAAAATGCAGCCTCCTCTTTGCCGTCTGCGGCTGGGGCTGCAGCGGTGGCTGCTGCTGGGGCTGCAGCTGTGGATGCGGCTGTGGCTGGGGCTCGGGCTGCTCGGAGTCCTCAGAGGATGGCGGCTGGGGCTTCCCCTTCCTCTTCCGCTGCGGCGGCTGCTGCTGGGGCTTCCCCTTGGGCCTCCGCTTGCTCTCCCGCTGGGGCGGCGGTAGCTGCTGTTGGGGCTCCTCGGAGTCCTCCGAGGATGGCAGCTGGGGCTTCCCCTTGGGCCTCTGCTTGCTCTTCCGCTGTGGCGCCGGCGGCTGCTGCTGGGGCTCCTCGGAGCTCTCAGACTCCGAGGATGGCTGCTGTGCCGGCCTGCCACGACGCACCTGGCTCTGCAGAGGGAAAAACAAACAGCAAGAGAAAACAGGAGCAAATGAATGGCAATGTAATGATTTAGTTATTCAAAGAAATTGATTAGGGATAGATTGAATATTTGCTACTTATTTTTCATTCACTCACCTTAAGGTCCGCAACCTGTCGCTTCAGGCGCTTGACCTGTGCAGTCAGTTTGCGGATTTTCCTCTGCTATCTGCTGTACCGTGAGGTCCTTGTGGACCAACTCAAGTCAACTTCTGTATACAACGCTTTAAACTTTAAAGTGTTGTATACAGAAGTTGACTTGAGTTTAAAGTTTAAACTTCAATGGGGCTGGATTTACCCACTAGTTGGCATGTGTGACAAGACTTTACATATCTGGAAACATCGCGCTTCAGTCGAGGCCAAAAGAAATATCGTAAGACACGATCATAAGTCTTTTTCACACCTAAATGTCCACAATCATCATGAGCAGTCTTCAGCACTACATCACAAAAATCATGCGGCACCACTACTTGAAAAACTGCTTCCCCCATAACATCACCACAGGGCACCCATTTGCGCACCAATAAACCATCCTGCACAAAGTATCCCTGAGCTAAATCCCTGATCTTGTCAACTGAAAGAGCCTCAGCCCACAACAGAGACAAGGAGGAATCAGCCTTTTGACTTGCAACCCAGTCTTTCCTTGCAACAGTGGAAGGAAGAGGAGGCAGCACCACATGGCAATTAACTACATCTCCCTCACTAGCACCTAAGCTAGACTGGTCGAGAGACTGTTTCTTTTGAGCCCGAGTCACCACACAAGCTGGAAAAACTACTGGCATAGCTTCACTTTCTACAACTGGCTTGGAAACAACCACAGGTGGTGGTGGAACCTCCGCCCACACACGACTCCCAGCCAGGTCATTACCTAGAACCATAGAGACACCATTAATTGGTAGCTCTGGCCGAATGCCAACAACAACACCCTGGACCAGCTCAGAGTCAAGCTCTATAACGTGTCGTGGCACAGGAATCAAACCCAACTCCATTCCCTTCATAAGGATGGAATCACCAGTTTCAGACTTTGATGAAAAAGGCAACACAATATCCAAAACAAAGGACTGCTTTGCACCTGTGTCACGCAACACCTTAATCGGAACACGCTCATCACTGCCAACCAATGCTATGACTGCATCAGTGATGAACGGCTCAAAACCAGTGTTCTCCCCTGAAGTACAGACAGGTGTCTTATCTGAACCACCAGCAAGACACTCATTAGGCTTCACACAAGCAGTATTTTCAGGCACAGCACAAAGCATAGCTGGAACATGCACTGCTGCATTGTGCCTCCCTTTTGACTGCAACAGAGGACACTGAGCTTTCCAGTGGCCCTCACCATGACAATAGTGACACTCAGAACCCTGTTGCCCCCCTGGAGATACAGACTTACGAGGGAGACCAGATCTCACAACCATAGGGCTGCCACGCAAAGGTACAGTGCCACCATTAACTCCCTTGACATCCCCCCCAGAGCGTGTTATCCAGCCAACCTTATGTGTGAGCACAAAATCGTCTGCCAACTCTGCTGCTTTCACTACATTGATGGGCTTCTGTTCGGTCACATATGTAGCAACACGCTCAGGGATGGAATTTTTAAACTGCTCTAGAATTATTAAATTGGAAAGCTCATCAAAAGAGTTAACTTTACTGGCTGAACACCAGTGCTGAAAATTAATAGCTAGTTCATGAACAAACTCCACATGTGTTTGCTCATCACCTTTGGTCCAACCTCGAAACCTTTGTCGATAGGCTTCTGGAACCAACTCGTATGATTTCAACACAGCGGTTTTCACTGTGTTATAATCAGGGTCCTCACGACAAATTGCAGAGTACGCCTCCTGGGCTCTCCCAGTGAGCACACTCTGAAGCATAAGTACTCGATCTGAATCAGGCCACTTCTTTGCATCAGCAACACGTTCGAACAAGGTGAAAAATATGTCTGGGTCACGTTCATTAAATTTTGGAAGCAGCCGCAGGTTAGCAGTAACCTCACTACTACTTAGTCCAGACACACCAGGGTACATACCGAATCCAGTCAGAGTGAGCTTGCCCTCTTTGATTAACTGCAGCCTGGACCTCTCCAACTCCAACTTCATCCTCTCTGTATCCTGCCGCAACCGTTCCAATTCAAGTTCTTGTTCCATGTCCATCCGTTTCCGCATTTTTTCCTGCTCATATTGCATCACCAACAGCTCTTTCCGCTGTCCAAACGTTAAGCCAGCTACATCCATAGCTGTTGATACAGGCTCTGATTCAGATACAAGTCCCAATTCAGGGTCAGTCTTTTGCAACACCCCTTGATCAAACAAATATTACAAAATTAACCCTTTAAGTTCCACTTTATGGCACTTATCCGGGACAACAATACCATAATGGCTGGCTATTGACAATAACTGATCCTTCCTACAGCTATTCACAAAAACTACTGTCGGTGACTTTAAAAAAAAAAATCATTCAATGAAGCCATAATCACCAAAATAACAGCAAGGAGTGTTCACTGCCTGCACAGAGACAATGATCAGCCTCTAAACAGGGAATATTCCCCCCTGACTACCTAACCAAAAACTGGCTAATTCTCAACCCTAGTCTTCATGTGATACTTGTGGTGGGTATTTACGCACTGCATTGTCTCCACACAGACAATGACTCAGCCCGACAGCCCGGTGAAGCAACCATGAACTGGCGACCCACCTGCAGCAGCGGATGTGCTCCCGAGACAACTGCTCTTACCACGTTCTCACCACACTACGGACAAAAAAAAACAAACGAACACAACCCCTAGAGGAAAGTGCCCCTACAGCCTACCGGAGGAATTCCCTTCAAAGAGTGCGTGAAACAGTGACACTGACTTCCTGCACAGCACAGAACAAACCTAAAATGGCTCCCAGAAAGCACATGGTGATACTCCCAGCGTAGATCCACAAGCAGCCAGACAACCAACCCAACTGCGTGAATCACCAATCACAAACCAGCCCAAAGCTGAACCAAGACCAACTACAAAACCCAAAACCAAACAGGGTCCACTACACCAGGCAACAGACAAAATCCAGTCCAACAAACCCTTTAAATGGAATTCCCATTTGTCATCCACTCAAAAGGATCGGACGAGCCCCCATTTGTCATGACCTGGCTCGGTGAGTCATGGCAAAAAAGGGAGAACACCATATGCATTGGTTTAAATGATTGTTTATTAAATCAAATTAAACCAAATTAGACCAAATTAAACCATCACAAAGGATTTAAGGTTATGGAGTGTGTAGAAGCAGTGGTATCAGTAGTGTAGGATGTGCATGAGTGAGGAGTGTAAGTGTGCAAGTGTTGATAGTGTGAAACGAAAGCAAAGGACAACCTAAAGCATCGGTCTAAGCTAAAGCAAAGCAAAGCAAAGGATAGGAAAGCTAACCAAACCAAACCATACCATACCAACCCTGACTGGGGACAGGGAAGCCCAGAACAGGGGAGGGATCAGGAAAAGAGAGAGCGCCAGACTGCAGTGGCATAAATACTCTCATGCCAAGTAATGATAGAAAACACCTGCAAACAAACCACACCTAGAGAAGAGGAGGAGGAAGAGAAACCACACCCAGGAGAGGAGGAGGAAGAGAAACCACACCCAGGAGGGAAAGAGGAAAGAACACTCAGGATGCCACATAGGGCATCACACACTAAATATAAACAAAGAAAAAATGAACACGCACGTAATTAACGGCAATTTTGAGCAACCATACAAGTCACGACACAAAGTTTGAGAAAACATTAAAACACTTCTTAATTACAATATTTTCGACAAATACTGCATATTAAACTCACGTTTTCAGTCCCACACACACGAACTGTCCGCAAAGTATTACTACGTACTTGACTGCTACATAGCACGCTCTGAACACGCACGTTATTATCGGCAAAGTTTAGTCTGATAAAACATTAAAACACTTCATAATTACAATATTTTTGGCAAATACTGCATGATGCACTAACTTAATAATGTAATTAGTTTATTAGTAATTTAATTAATTTAAATGGTACTCACCTTCACTTCACCTTCACACACCCTGCGCAATGTCACAGGATATATAAAGGGGGGTGTACGCCGTCCCTCTACATATTCTTAAAAAAAGGTGCCTTTTGGGTGCACTTTCTTGGGTCGCTTTGTCAGAACAGTGTTAGGGGCAGAAAAAGAAAAGGACGAGGTCGTTATAGGTCGCTTTTTCAGCACCCAAATAGTGACCCATTACGACGTCGTCAAGATCACCCCAGGACGAGTTTTTGCCAATAACTCATCAACGCTTTGAGGTAGGGGTCTGAAATTTGACTATGTGCATCGGGAAGCGGCCTACAATCAGGGTGCCGAGTTTCAGACCCGTGCGCCCTTGGGAATAGTCAGAGGTCAGCTGTTCTGCACCTAACGAGGCCTAGTAGTACAGGCTTCATAACACCTTTTTGAAAATAACTCATCAACGCTTTTAGGTAGGGGTCTGAAATTTGACTATGTGCATCGGGGAGCGGCCTACAATCAGGGTGCCGAGTTTTAGTTCAAATTACCAAGCCAAAATAACAATTACGGCATTTGACGTCAGTGTGGTGGCAGGCACGCGATGGACAGCCCACCATACTGGCAGCAGCGGCTGCCGCGGTGGGTGTGCACGAGCGCGCGCGCGGGGTGGACAGCTCTGCGATCGACCGGATCATGTCTGGCGATCGACGATGACCGGTCGATCGCGATCGACGTATTGGGCACCCCTGCTCTAGAATGATTTCTGCCTAAATATGACTAGATCTCAAACTTCATTAACTGCATTTGGCCTTCAATCAATTTCTAGCATGTGAAAATGCCCATTTTGTGTTGTAATGGTCCTTTACAAGAATTCCAAGCTGTCCTGTGAGCTCAGATCTTTATATTATGAAGCTCTAGAATGAGATCAAGTCATATTTAAGCAGTGTGACAGTTCCCTGTGTAACTTGAGGGTGTGCTCCTATGCCCAGCTGATTGGTGGAAGTACTTGGGCCCTGGTTAGGGAGGGCATAAAAGCTCCACCCATTAACCCTCTCTCTCTCTTCCTGGCAGGCTCCAGACACCTCTCCAGGCTGCCTCATGGTTTTGTGATTTATTCTTTTTCATTGCACACAACATCCCACACCTACCCATTTCCACTCATGCACACATGCACTCTCACCACTGATTGACTGATCAACATACCCCATTGTTACTTTGGTTGTTTTTTTTTTTGGTAAAAGTTGTTTGTGTTTCTTACAATAAATTATCTGAATTTTGGCCTTCAACCCGCGTATCTCTTTGTGTTTGTCACGGCTCTAGAGCCGGGCCATGACAACAAAAATCAACCTTCATTACCTGCATTTGGCCTTCAATCAATTTTTGGCAGGTGAAAATGCCTATTTTGTGTTGTAATGGTCCTTTACAAGAATTCCAAGCTGTCCTATGAGATCAGATCTTTATATTATGAAGCTCTAGAATCTAGTATTCTAGTATCAAGTCATGTTTAGGTACAGAGTTACAGAGTTATGAAACCTTAGCCAAATTGTAGATGAAGACATAACCTACAGAAAAGTCTCTTGGAGCAATGGGCTAAAATGAACAGGAAGCGAGATATTTAAGAATGAAAATCACAATTTTTTGTGTTTCGGTCTGGTTGAACGAACTCCTCATAGGTATTTTATCCAATTGACTTCAAACTTGGTAGTTACATTCATTATAAACTTTCTGAGTACAAGTTATCAAAATTATGAAGAGTGATTTCAGCACTTCGGATGAAGTGTGTGTGTGTGTGTGTGTCACCATTTATATTATTATGATTGATAAAATAAAAAGTTAATCACTTTTCTGTCTAAAAACAGACAACAAAAAACAACACACATACAACACAGAGTAGAGAAAGGAAAAATGGAATTCCCTTTGTGCAGTTGTTTACCCTGGATCCTTCTTTTCCATCTAATTTAATGAGTACTGTATATATTCATGTACAGTACAACAATCTTATTCATGGAATGCTCAAAGGATCACAAAAGCACCAGGCAGCACACTAACAATGTGACCTTTTTTCAACAGGTGTTTTGTTGAAATCAAAGTCCAGTTGATTTCAACAAAACTGTTTGCTGTGGTGTGTGTTCATTAAAAAGCGTGCCAGCACACTGGTGAACGGACAGTCACAGAACATATCCGAGCCAGTGAGTTGACCCAGAGCAAATGAAATTGAGCACTTGTACAGAACGACAATTGTGATCAAAGAAAATATAAAAGAGTAGGGGACAAAGGATAAGGGAAGGTACTGGTACATATTTGACTCAAGTCTATTAATAAATCCTAAACCTGAACTAAAATAAAGCTGCAAGCAGCATTGGACGGGCCCTCGCACTCCCGTGCAACTTGGGTTGGCACGTCGGAAGGCACCAGGCGGAAAACACGCAAGCCTTCGAGGCCATTACCTAATTTGAAACGGATATGCGTGGAATCTTTTGTGCACAGTATATGATAATTTCACATGTAACCATGCGTAGCTCACCAGCACCAATTTATTAATGTGTGTGTTATGCTGTTTCATTGCTCACTAATACTGCAGCGTCTGAGAGAGACCTTGATTTTTCACGGGGTGCACAGTAAACTCAACACACATTCAGAGTGAATAACAGAAGGTGGTAGGAAGATTCTAACATCCTCTAACCTCACTGCTTGCAGGGGCTGGAGGACTCTTCTGCAGAATGCTGGTGAAATCTGCACGCAGCCGTTGGTCCAACGTAAGTGTGAATTTATGGTTAGAAGACTTATTCTTGACGATGTGTGTATTTTCGCAATTTTAAGATTATTGGCCTTTGTAATAACATGACATGTGATTGGCAGGTTGTGGTGCTGGACTTTCTGCCTCGTCTCAGTGTTGAAGAGGTGGAACAGAAGATGCTGCGCATTGCGTACCACAGTGTGTGTGTGGGGTAAGTAGGGTAAGTTTAAAATTCCACTGATATGTTGGAAGATTGATTTATGTATAGCTATGCTACTAAATAATCATTCGTTAAGTTAATTACAAGAATTCATCACCTGTAATATGTACTAATTATTGTGTCACGTATTTGTTTAGGTGTTCCGTATCACCACATTGCTGAGAACTTCCCTCTGCAGCAGCGTGACTTGTGGGCCAGAGATGGTGTAAGTAATTTATTTATTTTTTTCAGCAAGAGTGTACAGCTGGGAAATATATTGTGTAGTCTTATGCAAATAAGTAGTTATTGCCAATGAATGATAGTAACGTCTTTTGACTTGTATTTTTTCACCTGAGTAACAACGTTGGTATGCCGATTCTTGCGTACCTTCTTTGGCAGGCAGCCGACAGGCATCTTGCAGAACCAGAGCCAGGGCCACCTGTGCCGGCCGTTCCCACCTGCCCGTATCGTCCCCGGTTTGCCACCCAGCTGGTTGTGAAGGGTCACAAGCCACAGTCACGCCCAGCAGCCAACCCAGATGGTTGGGTTACAGTGGTTCGAGGCCAGAAGGTAATGATTTATGGAATTGATGTTTACGAAATGCACATACACTCGGCTGTTATCTTAATCTGTGGCATAACACTACATTCATGTGTAACACAAGCATTTGTCTCTTCCATTTTATAGCGCAGTTTGCCTGAAACTGAGCTGGCAGCCTTGGACGATCAGGTGGTTCAGAAGAAGGTATGTTATGATGAATTTATACATGATCTCACAGAAGTTCACATGATGATGGATTTAATTTGTGGGTTTTATGCAATGGCAATTGACAGTACTCCTTTATTGTCATTTTACAGGTGGTGCTGAAGGAGTGTTTCATTCCACTCACTCCTGTGCGGTTCAGCCCAGCCTTGCTGCATGCTGTGGAGAAGACGAGCCCGTCTTTTCTCCCTTCTCCTGAGGTGGACACTGCTGTTCCTGTGCGCATCCAGGTAATTCATGTACATTCTTTCTACCTTCTTGTTAGCATGGCTTGTGTTTGCATTCATCATCAGTGCTAAATTTGAATAAATGTACGTATCTAAAAATGGCACATTGCAGTAAAATGATTTTTTTTTTTGGTATTTTAGAAGCGAAAGGTGGCACTGAAGAGCAGGACTGTTGTTGCGAGGAGAAGGCTGCCAAAAGAAGACGTCAGTATTGTTGGTGTTGTTTGTGTTTTGGTTTGACAGTATGAGAACATATTTAGTACATTTGGCTGTATTCCTGCCTGCATGTGTTGTATTTGTATGTTAATTGTTGTTAACTGCTTCTGCAGGTGGACACAGTGGTGTGATGTGGTGGAGGTGATGTGGAGGTGTTTTTCATGGTAACACCATCCAGTGGAGTTTCTACACCTGTGGTGGATGAGGTTTGTGAGTTCAGTTTTGGTTTGAATAATATCTGGAGATTTTAGTTGGACATTGCTTAAGTTGTTATGGATAAAGATCTCAATGCCTGCTTATTTTAGATGTTATAACCATTTGTAATTTTTGTTTCTTTAGGTGGACACAACGGTGTCAGATGTGGAGGTGTTTTCTGTGATAACACCTACCAGTGCAGCTTTTACGCCTGAGGTTTGTGAATTGATTTGTTGTTTGAATGGAGCATGATCACCCTTTTTGGTGAATGGTGAGGTGTATTCACATACTGTAGATGCATACTTACAGACTAACACTAGTACTATTATATGTGTATGATCTGCAATGAATGAAACACTTCTCTGTGTATGCATCTAGTACTTGTAGTATAAAATTTTTGCAGTGACACGTAGCATAGCATTTCTGCACTAAAACAGCTCGTATCCTTTGCTTCAATGTGACTTACAGTTTTTCTTATGAATCAGTGTGTGCCTTGATTCCTTTGAAATTAACTGTAATCCTTTTGCTCTAAGGGGGCATTTCATTGATTTAAACATATAAGCATGTTAGGTTCAAACATACACATAACGTATAATGGGTGAAGTATTATGCTAATCTATATACTATGCTAACATTTGAAGTATCTACTGGTAACTGGAAACATTTTAATCATTGTCAATCACTGGAAGCAGAACCCCTCCTCTGAGGCGATGTATGATTTAAGTATGATTGAAGTATTGTATTTCTGAAGACATGTAATCTACGTTAACCACACTGGTTTGATAGCATGTTGAGCACCTGATATTCAATATATAACCTACTGAGTGTAACAGCACAAGAATAATGAATAATGAACACTTGACCTCGGTATAACCTGGTATGAGGTGTATAAATATGTGATTCGTATTAGCACAAGGTATAGTAAACTTTTAGAAAATGCAGTACAAAGGTTCTGTGACGTAATGGTGTAAGCCATGGCATTAAAGGGACACGGCAATGATAAGGCCCAAATCTAATAGTTGTCATGTCTCGTCATAAATGTTAAGTCCTGTCTTGTGTTAGTTAGGGTCAAGTCCACATGTATGTGTAGTCAGGGTCATGTTCCCCAGTCTCGTCTTTTCTGATGTCATGCACTTCATGTTAAGTCATCACTTGTGTTGTCTTGTTATGCACTTCCTGTTTTATTTTGAAATAACTCTTCCCTCTCGTTTCAGACACCTTTGCTTCCTGCCCTTGTGTGTTTCCCGCCACTGTGATTGCCTTCCCTTGCCCTGATTGTTTTCACCTGTGCCCTGTTACCTTGTGTCTATATATTGTCTGTGTTTCCCTTGTCCTGTGCCAGTTCGTCACGGCCCATGTTTTGTGAACCAGCTCCATGCAAAATCAGGTTTTGTGCTTTTTCCAGTCACTTTTGTTTCAAGCCATGTTTTTGTAGATTTCCTTTGTTACTTTGTTATTTTTCCTTAGTCAGGTTTTTTCCTCATAAGAGTGATTTTCATTTGATACTTTGTCAATAAAGACTTTTCCCCTGAGGACCGTGACTGAGTCGTGCGTTTGGGTTCAGCCTCCAGCCCCCCCTTGTCAATAGTGTAATGAGTAATAAAAGTGGATATTTAAAAAAACAGCAAGAAGTGTGAAACACAACAAAACAGTGTAATTTGGAAAAGCAAAGAACAAAAGGAAAGGTGGTGGGCCACAGTGGACTGTGGGTCAGGTGGCCCGACACGAGACACCATGAGGTAATGGAAAAGTCCCTGAAAGATGCACCTGGACCATGAATTGCACCATGAGGTCAGAATGAATATGACTTGGCAAGTCCCAGAAAGATGCACCTGGACCATGAATTGTACCATGAGGTCAGAACGAAACTGACTGGACAGTACTACAGGAAAGGTGGGGGTTGGGAAATTTGCATACAGGTATATAAGAGAAAGCCCGAGTCAGTCTATCCATGGGTGACTCGGGCTCTTGTTGTCTGTAAAGATAATAAAGAGTTCTTTCTACTGCCAATATCTGACGAGTCCTGTGTATTACTGCATGCTGAAGAAGAAAACACCATTCGACCTAATTGGACCAGAAAATCGGGGGAGCTGCAGTACAAGATCAAAAGCAGAAATTTGTGAGACAACATACTCTAAGGCCATCTGGACTTTGAGTTAAGTAGCTGGAGGGGTTTTAGGTTCAGCAGGAAAGTTGACCCGTCCGATGATTGAGTTTGGGTCCAGCAGGAAGGCTGACCTGTCCAGAGGATTGGGTCAAAGGTTGAGGGGTCATCTGACCAGAAACATCTGGTTGGATCTCTCTTATCCCTGTTTTAACATTCCTTCTCAATTGTTTGTTTGAGGATGTCAAGGATGTACTGTATGTGGCATCCATGGTATTTAAGGGCTACCTCTGTATAGTTCTGGAGACTCATCATTCGGCCGAGTGCTCTCCAAGTAACTTGTTACTTGCTGCGATACTGAACTTGTTGTAATAAACTTGTTATACAACTAAGACAGTGTCGGTGGACTTTCTCTTCAAACATCTTCGCTACATCACCACAGAAGACACAACAATGGCTATAAAGCACACTGACTGTAATTTCACTTGGTCATTACAATTCATTTACATGCTCTTTATTTTACAGGACGAGGCCACATTCCATGCTGTGGACCTGACGTCAGAGCCAGGATTCACCGTGCCAGTGCCAGTTCGTGTGGGAGATCAGGTTTCATCAGGATCTATACCACTGAGACCAACTTCTAGAGTGAATACGGTTGGTGACAAAATAGTGAAAATAGACAAAAGTATCAGAGGGTCATTCCATCAGGGGAATCCTGTGCTGAGCAACCCTGGTGTTCAGTGCATGGCTGTGTCGTTAGTCAGCTTAGCAAAATAGTGTTTTTCATTGGGAGACAAGATTTGGACAGTGCGTTGTTTTTAGGTGATTTGTATTTGTCTTTGCACAGTAGTAAGATGGTCAGTGGTGGGTCCAGGTTGTTGTGTGTCCCTGATTTGCGTTGCTTCAGCAGGCAGTCATTGATGGACAGAGCTTTGCTTTTGTATTTGGTGAATGCGTGACAGGGACAGTTGGCATGGACCAGGGAGAGCTTATTGATGCAGGTGTAGGGATGTCATTAATGAAAGGGTTAGAATACATGCTTGGCAAATATAGCACGTTTTCTGACGCTGGCAAGCAGTACGTGTGCAGTTATTTGTGAGCATGGGCGCTATGCAGTTGTTTATTCACATGCACGTAATGCATGTGGTATGATTGATGTTAATGGAAAAAGTGTTGTACATTTGGCAACACTTGAAGATGTTTGTAACTATGTATGCCAGTTTGATCCTCTTGATCAAAAAGTTGCACACGCTTTGTGCAAACAGTTAAATGTAGACTTTGAGAAGCAGGATAGACAGATGTGTTCATCATTTGGCATGTTGGGAACTCCTTGCATGAGTGGCAACATTGTGGCTGATGGTAACCGGTAAAAAAAAAATTAAATTGAGACGTGCCATTGTCAAACACATAGAAGAGAACACTGTTCAGTATAGGAGTTTTTTTAAGATCTCAGTATTCTTCTGTGGATGAATATCTCAATACATCAAGAATGAGATGTGTTGGTAGTTGGGCTACTGAGATTGAAATTCAAGCTACTGCAGATTTGTTAGGTGTGAGTATTTATACTTATTACAATGATCGCTGGTTGAAGTATTCTTGTAAAAATAAAGCCATGTCTAAGCAAGGAATCTACTTGCAGCATGTTAATAGCTGTCATTATGAAGCTGTTCGCGTTAATCAGCCTCAACTGCAGAACTGTTATGGTCTCTGCAAAAATACAAACATGAATTGTATAGGGAGAAAATGAAAGAGCTTTATAAGAAAAAATACAAAGAGAATGATGAGTGTGGAAATGCTTTTAACTCTCTTCCTATAAAGAAATACCATGAAAATGCTTTGTTTTATAACAAAGCCAAAATAATTTATAAACAAAAATATCACAAAAATTGGCTTTATTTTGATACAAAACAATGTAGTAAAATCAAATATTGTCACACCGGTATGTCAAGTTTGAGTTTTTGTCCTGTCTCCATGTTTGTTTTGTGACTTCCTGTTTTATTTTGGAAATTAACTCTCCTCTCGTTTCAGGTCACTTGCCCTTCCTCATGTGTCACCAGTCTGATTGTCTTCCCCGATTCCTGATTGTGTCCACCTGTTCCCCATTACCTCCATGTGTTCATATAGTCTGCGTCTCCAGCTCTCGTCACAGTCAAGTCAAACCTAGACTACGAAACTAGGCTGTGAGATGTTTTTCTGTAGTTCCTCGAAAGAGTGATTTTTTTTGTTGGCTCTGCCTTTTGTACTATATTTCGTAGTCTAGGTTTTTTGGTAGTTAGAGTTTAGTTTTGACCATCCCTTGTCGTGAGGCGCTTTGTTTCCCCCGGTGTGTCCGGTGACACCGAATAAAGATCAACTGCTTCCTCCCTAACTCTGCACTCGAGTCCGCTTCCTCCAGTTTCCCCCATGTCAAATATAGGGTTAATCTCACGCATAGACAGAATATTAAAGCTAGAAGTGCAAAGACTTATTGTGGAAGTGCTGAGTTTATGTTTGTGTTAGTGGAGGTGTCAGAATTTAAAGGCAGCAGGTGAAAGCACAGGCTGAAGATTTTGATTTTGTTATGCAGCGCTTTTTACACAAGGTTAAAGATGGTCCAGATTTTGTGTGTTGTGTGTGCCATAGGTTGTTGTTCAGACACCAGGTGTTGCAGTGCAGGAGAGATTATTATAGGAAGAAAGCCGGAGTTTGTTTGATTGCAGAAAACTGCATTACCGAAAACTATCTACACTTCTGCAGTACAAATTGTGAAAGCCAGTGTCGTTGGGTAAACACAGCTAGAAGTCAGCTTTGGATCTGTTACACATGCCATTATAAAATTAATAAGGGTGAAGCGCCAGCTGAAAGCACCAAAAACAATTTGGCACTTGACCCTATTCCACTTGAACTGTCATGTTTAAATAAATTAGAACAGCACTTGATAGCCCTGCATATACCCTTTATGAAGATGTTAGCCTTGCCTAAAGGTGGGCAAAATGGAGTCCATGGACCGGTTACGTGTGTTCCAGCAAACAAACGACCAATTTGCTTCCATGTACGTCCATGGAGGGGTCTTTATTGCCTGTCAAACTCAAGCGTATGAGTATGTTGATACAGCTCATATTAAGCAGGCACTGCAATATTTAAAAGGAAAATAATGTTAATTATAAAAGAGGTGAACTTTAACGCCGAGTGGTTCAATGAATTTTGTAAAGCTGCTGAAGGAGCCCCAAATGACGGTGAGATTGATAGTGTTCAGCAGTCCGATGTGCAAGATGAACTTTTGCATGAGGGGCAGCAGCACTGTATGTTCCAGGACACCTGCCTGATGCCTGTTGATATTGGTCAGGAGGCACTTGACCAGTATTTTGAAGATTTCTTGAATTTGGCTCCAGCAGAAGGAAACTGTCCTGTAAAGTTTCTGTCTGATCAAAGTAATGAAGCCAGATGTTTCCCAGTGTTGTTTCCTAACGGTAGCCCTACATACCACGATGATAGACAGCATCGTTTGACATTGTCGTGGTATTTCAATAACAGAATTTTACATGCAGACGGACGCTTTGCACAAAATGTCTGAACTTGAACAGGTTGTGTCAAATGTGTCCATTGCATTGAGAAAGGGCAAGGGAAATGGGAAGGGTCACAGAGTGAGTGGCGAAGCCTTCAACACTGAGGAGTTGCTGAGGAACCTTTTACAGACACCCATCAGAGGTACCCCGGCTTTTTGGCAGGGAGGACAGCGTGACTTGTTGGCTTGTGTAAGGCAGCTAGGTATCCCCACGTAGTTTTGTTCCTTTTCTGCTGCTGATATGCGCTGGAAAAACCTTCCTAGCATTTTGAAGCAGGCAGGTAGAACAGACACTGGAACAGCTAGAGTGGGCAGATAGGTGTGAGCTTTTGTGCCGTAATCCTGTCACTGCGGCAAGAATGTTTGACTTCCGCTGGCATTGTTTCCTGAGAGAAGTGCTGATGTCTCCTGCAAATCCAATAGGCAAAATAAAAAGGACTACTTTTATAGGGTGGAGTTCCAGCAGCGTGGCTCCCCGCATGTCCATTGCCTCTTTTGGATCGAGAATGCTCCCATTGATAACACAGATGCAGAGGTAATTCAGTTCATTGATTGTTATGTGACAATTAGAGGTTCTTATCTCTAAAGCGGAGAAAGAAATGGGGTTATTGTTGCAGTGTGCACAACGTGAGGCAGCAAAGGAGGGCAACAGAGATGCAAAAGACAGCCTGAAAAATTTGGGGAGCGTTTCTCCACAACCGAGATGTGTTTGCTCAGGAGGCTGTTTATAGACTCAAACATGCATCTGAAAGTGTTCTCAAAAAGTTGTCTTTGTTCCCGTAGGTGAAAACACTGTTAGAATGAGTCTGCCTTTACAACATAGGGCTTCATCAGATGACTTTAGTACAGACGACATGTGGGTGACAAACATTGTGAACAGATACAGGACCAGGCCAGCGAGTGTGTTTGGCTTCGTTTGCATCGCAATATTGCGTTGTCAAAAAACGAAAGTGCTGTTAATAAGATCAAACTTGGAAACGACTGGTTATGTTGTGAAAAGAACCCACACACAACCTGCAGTTGTGCCATATTACACAGAAAGGCAGCTAAAACCTGTAGGCTTTGAAACAAAGATTTTTATCCGAGTGGCCAGGGGAGAGGAGTTGACAATTTGATGCTTTCTGTCAAATCTGTGGTTGACAGAAATCGAAGCACATTTGAAGTGGAAAGTGAAGAGTTAGGCGATGTTGAGGAGCAAATCAACAATGATGCCATTCTTGAGGATGCCTGGTGTGAGTTGTGTCCTGAACAGAAACTAGATAGGTTAGAATGCAGGGAAATACGTAGAGAACACAAGCCAATGATGAGGAACAGGTAGAACATATCCCTGACTTAGCTGTTCAGCGAGAGCAGATAGGTCATTTGGAAAAGAGGAATACCATCATGTGCAGAAGTGACGGTTTCGCATTGCTTCGCTCTCTTAATGAGACACAATGGGTATTTTTTTAATCAAGTCAGACAGTGGTGTGTGCAGCAGGCTCAGGGAAAAAAGCCAGACCCATTCCACATTTGTTACAGGTGGTGCTGGCACTGGTAAAAGCCATTTAATAGGCTATTCAGTATGAGGCAACAAAGATTTTAGCAGCAGTGTGTCGTCAGCCAGACGACATTTGCGTTTTGTTGACTGCTCCAAGAGGGATTGCTGCATACAATTTACATGCAACTACTATTCATAGTACATTTAGCATTGGCAAAGATGTTCGCTTACCATACACACCTCTGGGTGAGGAAAAGCTGAACTCTTTATGTGCTAAATATAGCAGCTTGCAGATATTAATAATTGATGAAATCTCCATGGTTGATCATAATCTATTGGCTTACATCCATGGAAGGTTACAGCAAATTAAACAAAATAGGCGAAAATTCCTTGTTTGGCAACATAGCTATCATTGCTGTTGGAGATTTCTTTCAGTTGCCTCCAGTGCGCAGGAAACCACTTTATGTTCAAAATGTTGGTCTTGATTTGTGGTCTGGTGTTTTCAACATTGCAGTATTAAACACAATTGTTCGGCAGAAAGATGAGCAATTTGCCAAACTGCTGAACAGAGTGAGGACACACTCTAAGGGCACTGCAATAGAGAGGATCCAGCACCCTTTCGTCAAACTTTTGACAGGTATTGTTCTCTACCGTTGCCCCAGTAACCTTTGACCTAATTAGACCTAATTTGCATATTTTAAAAGATCATATTTCCCAGACATGAATTAGCATATTCTTAGACATAGAGGTCCGTGGGGGGTTGGCAGTGGCGTGGGGTAGTGGTGTGGTTGTTGGAATGATAGACATTTGTATAGGTTTGTAGGGGGGGGAGAAAAAAGTTTGTGTGTGTGTGTCTCTTCCATGCAAACTCCAAATCCAATTCTCCGAATGGTCCGAAGAGGTCTGTGTGCGGGGGGGTAGTGGTATGGATCAGTGGCGTGGATCTTCAAAGGATACAGCTGTATAGGCCCAAAGAGATAAAAAGAAGAGATGCGTGAGAGACAATGGTGGGGGCAATGGTTCATCAATACATACTTATCAATACACGGTCACAGTTTATTATAAAGTTTTACTTTTATTTTCTAAGCACCCATACATTATGTATGAGGTCAGTGAGAGGGGTCAGCTCTTTACGTTTTGTTCATATTCTTCAAACGTCAGCTCTTGGTTATTATGAACTTTAAGTTTTTACTTAACTATGGCATTGAGCCTAAATATTTATGCATTTTTCGGCTATAAAAGACCGACGAATTTACCTCAAGACGTGATAACTGCCAAACAAGATGCCCAGCGATATTTTACGAGAGGAAGCCTGAGAGATCTGGTAAAGTCTGCAGACAAATTGGATTTCTCCGACAGTTTTGATCAGAATGAACTCACCGAGATCTTTTCTTCTGAGCATGAAGCGAGAAACTTTCTCCCCGGTAAGCTCTGTTTAATGCCGGTCACATAATCCAACGCATCCGCGTGCGGTTCATTTTTAAAATATAAAATATCTTCCAGTTGCTCGTCCAGCGTTGGTAGAAGCGGCACGCCGTCATCCCGTGTCGTCCAACGTCGTCTTCCACGGTGAAATCCCCGGTATCCAGTCCGAAGAAGAAGAAGAAGGTGGTTTACCGCAGTGTTTCGGAGGAGCTGTCCAACCCGAAGGGATCCGTCCAGGGGAAAACGGACCGCAAAACTGGGGTATTTTTCACATAAAAATAAGTTCCGACGGTCGGCTTACTCTTGGCGCTTCAACTTTCAAATGAAAGAGGGGCCGTCCCAAACTTTGTCGCGCTGCGACCTCGTCACAGCCTGTGATGACGTACAATGTTCTTATTGGCTATCGGCCGTGATGATGTACGATGTTCTCATTGGCTAACATTTGGATGGAGGATGTCTGATGTTCTCATCTGCAAAGTCTGTGAAGCTACATGTTGTCTGATTTTATTTAATTATTTAAAATTTTTTTTTTTTTTTTTTTTTAACAGAAGAGCCGCACCTGCTTTCAACTCCGGCACGGCTTTCTCTCCACCCCTATTTTGCGGTGTCGCCTATATCCCCTTGTTTAACACCAAACAAGACAATTCCTCCGTCGCCTTCGGTCATCCCACCAACTCCGCCTCCATCACCTGTGACCCCTGTGCAGCCCCCTGTGCTCCCACCAACTCCACCTCCATCACCTGTGACCCCTGTGCAGCCCCCTGTGCTACCCCCTGTGCCGCGTGCTCCTGTGCGCATTCCTGTGCGTGTTACTGTGCATGCTCCTGAGCGTGCTCCTGAGAGTGCCCCTGCACCTACTCCTGCACGTGGTTCAGCCCGACCTTACCCCATCCTACATCCACGTGTGTCCTCTAAAGCGCTCAAGGTTTCTTTGAGATTACAGCAGCCGCTACGGCTCTATCTACAACTGCGGCAGAGGGACCGTCCGTGGCATTTGCTGCAGCAGCACTAGCAACGACGCCGGCAGGGGGAGCTGAGACGGCGACGGATCTGGAATCGTTGAAAATCTTCGGCCAAGTAACGTTGGCTTACGTTTCCTTTCTATCTGCTCAGAACCGTTTTTAAGTTTCACATAAAATTCAAAATAAATAGAAATGGATGGAACGTTAGACCCTTTCTGACCCTTTGTCGTCCGACTGTTTACACAGAGTTCCTACCGAAATAGAGAGAGCTGTAGACCTACATTTTCTTCTATTCGCGAGGGGATTGGTATAAGATTTAGTAGAAGCCTCTTTTGCAGAAAGAAACAGCGTCGACCCTTTTCAGGCCGTCGTCTCAATCAGAACGCAGATCTTTACAGACCATAAATGATACCCTGCAGAGTCTTAATCAGGCGTTGAGTACGGTACAAGTGGGAGAGGGGGTGGGAGAGACGGTGGAGAGAGACGCTGCACAGACGCCTGTGCAGCCTGTCCCACATCAGGGAGACGCTGCACAGACGCCACCGCCGGCCCCACACGGGTCTTTTAACACAGTGCGATTGAGACGTACCCTGACGGTTCCTCCCTCGGGAGACGTGCCCAATATTGCAACATTTTACAGAGACGTGATGGGGCAAATGTAAGAGATCACGTCGTCGTTACGGTGGACTCTGACGGTGAAAATATTTTCCCTGCTTTTGAAAATTTGCTCGATCGTCTAGTACAATCCAACACAGATACCGCCGCAAGCGAAAACCTAGAATTTATCGTTCAGATAGCGCAGAACCCTAGGGGAGGTATCAAACGTAAACTGGGGAAAACTTTGGACGGTGAAGTTGTAAATAAGAAAAGACGTCACTTGTATGTGGTTGAAAATAGAAACGATCAGCTGTGCTTTGCCATCAGCCTGGCTCACGTGGCCGATCCTGAACTGACTGACGGTGAGAGTGAGAGGTGGGCGAGAGCGGGCTTAGATCATCAGACTCCCGTCACTTTTAGCGACGTACCAAAATTTGAAGAGATTCTAGGTCGTAAAATTGTAGTGTTTTACAGAACGACCGACCATCGTCGACCCGTTTTCAATCTGTCATTTTGAGACAAACTTCTCAGACCGTTCTAATCCTCTGTTTTTGTTTTTACTGCAAAACCACTACTATGGGATAAAAAATATCAAAGATTTTGTAGGCACAAGATCATTCTGCAATTTTTGCTACAAGGGATTCGACGACCCCTATCTGCATAGCTGTAAAGGCTACTGTCAGGTCTGCAATGACCCCGTTTGTCCCACAGAAAAGCTCAGACCTCTAATCTGTTCAGACTGTCACAGGACGTGCAGATCGCTCTCTTGTCTGGCTAGACACAAGCGAGTTAAACAGGGAGCTACTTTTAGCCTCTGTAACTCGGTGAAAAAAATGTAAAAGATGCGGACTGTGCTACTGGGTGGGCAAGAGTAGAAAATCGCATAGTTGTCACGTCTTAAAATGCAGAATCTGTGGGGGGATATTAGCCGCCGACTCTGAAGACCAACATCGAGAGGGGGAGCACCCTGATTTGGTTTTTTATGACTTTGAAACATTCGTAGGTGAGAACGGCGGTCCCTTTTCTAGTGTATGCCGAATCGTCTAAAGGTGCGGAGAAGGTGTTTTACGGTCTAGACTGCGTTAAATCTTTTCTGTCGTACTTTCGGAGCAGACGTTTCAAGGAAAATGTTTTTGTGGCGCATAATGCTAGAGGATTTGACAGCTACCTCATCTTGAAGGGTATGTTGCAAGAGGGTATGAAGCCGCAGAGGATTCTCATGACGGGGAGTAAGATCCTGAGTCTCGAGGAGCCTCATTATCGTCTAAAGTTCATAGACTCTCTTTCTTTTCTGACCATGCGTCTCAGCGCTATGCCTAAAGCCTTGGGTTTTGCCGATCAGAGCAAGGGGTATTTCCCTCACAAATTCAGCTCAAAAAACCACCTCCGGTACGTAGGGCCCCATCCTTCACCCTCCTACTACAACGTAGAGGGCATGACGCGGCATGAGCGGGAAGAGTTTTACAGTTGGTACAACAACGTTCGTCACGGTACCTTTGACTTTAGAGAAGAAGCCGTGCGTTACTGTAAAAACGACGTCGTCATTCTCTCCAGGGGTTGCGGCGTCTTTAGAGAAGAGTTTCTCGGCGGTACGGGAGTCGACCCTTTCAGCTGTATCACCATTGCTTCGGCCTGTATGAAAGTGTTTCTCACCAATTTCTTGTCCCCCGATACTCTAGCCATACCGTGCCCCTACAACTACGAGCGGCGGTGTAAAAGATTCTCAAATTCATCCATCCAATGGCTAGAATGGGTAATGTACGAACAAAACATCTTTATCCAGCATGCCCTGAATAGGGGAGAAAAACAGTTGGGCCGTTATTTTGTCGACGGCTATGCCGAGATTTCAGGTGTAAAACATGTCTGGGAATTTCACGGCTGCTTTTTCCACGGTTGCCCCAGGTGTTTAAGCCCTACAAATACCTGTCCTTTGAGAGGGGTGACCTACGGGGAACTTTATGCGGCGACCCAAGAGAGAGAGCTGGCTCTAAAGTCAGAGCACGGCGTCCGCGTCACTGTCCTGTGGGAGCACGAGTGGGAGGAACTGAAAAAAATCATGCGACGGGGTGAAACAGTTTCTGTGTTTTTAACCCCCCTGAACCTCTCTCTCCACGCCACGCTCTTTACGGGGGTAGAACAAGTGCTCTGAAGCTGAGACACTCTGCAGGGTCTGACGAAACTGTGCACTATGTCGATTTCACCTCTCTGTATCCCTACGTTAACAGCACCTGTTCTTACCCTCTCGGTCATCCCACTATCATCTACAGGGATTTTGAAGACCCGCGGCAGTACTTTGGCTTCATCAGGGCTACCGTCTACCCTCCCCGGGGGCTCTTCTTCCCCGTGTTTGTAACGGGTGTAATTAGAACCCAAATGCAGCACACGCAGGAAACAGTCTCTCTGGGCACAGGGAAAGTCCAGGGGCTTAGGCTGGGAACACCAGTCCAGCAAGCAGGTAGGCAGGAGTTGAGGCAGACGTACCAGGAGAAAGCCACCAGTAGCTGGGCCGACACCAGCTGGCAGAATCCAGAGGGATCAGAAGCTCGTGGTCGAAGACGGAAGGCAGGGTCGGTTACCGGGAGTACAGCAAACAGGTTAGTCCAAGGCAGGCAGAGTCGGCAGCAGGAGATCAGTCCGGAGAAGAGTGCTGGAAAGTCTTGCGTGAGCATAGAGAACAATCTGGCAGAGAGTGAGTGAGCTGGGAGAGCTTAAATCCTAGCTTGATTGGTGATGGGAAGCAGGTGAGTCAAGCAGGTGAGGGGAGTAGGTCTGATGAGGGGGGCGTGGCTGGCAGGTGAGTGGAGAGGGAATGGAAAATTACTGAGAGGCAGGTGAAAGGGGGAGCAGACTGTGACAGAACCTCCCCCTCAAGGGACGGCTCCTGACGTCCCAAAAGATGAAATGCTGAGTCGGGAGGGTGGCGAGGGCCCGGAGGAGGTTAATATTCCTCTGAAAGCTCCATGTCCTCCTCCTCCCCTGCTTCAGAAGGTGCCTCCTCATACTCAGAGTTGTGGTCAGAGACCTCGGGTGAACAGGGAGGCGGACTGGTAGTACTCCTAGAGGGTGTGGAGGACCTAGCCGGTTGACCTGGGTGGCATCGATGGAACTCCCTGATGAGGGAAGCATCCAAAATATGCCGTGCAGGGACCCAGGACCTTCCTCAGGACCATACCCCTCCCAATCCACCAGGTACTGGAGACCCCTTCCCCGGCGACGAGAACGAAGGAGACGACGGACGGTGTAGGCGGGACTCCCTTCGATAATGCGGGGTGGGGGCGGGGGAGGAGCAGCGGGGACCAGGGGGCTCTCACGGACGGGTTTGACCTTGGACACATGGAAAGTGGGGTGCACCCGCATGGACCTGGGTAGCTTGAGTCTCACTGCCGCAGGGTTGATGACCTTTTGAACCTCAAAGGGTCCAATAAATCTGGGAGCCAACTTCTTTGATTCTACGCGTAAGGGTAGATCCCGGGTAGACAACCACACCTTCTGGCCAACTTGAAAAGTCGGAGCTTTAGATCGACGACGGTTGGCCGTGGTGGAGTAGCGGTCAGTGGAGTGAAGAAGAGTGGTTCGGGGCCTGAGTCCAGGTTCTGCGGCAGCGACGGATGAAGGCTTGCACTGATGGGCAGGAAACCTCCTTCTCCAGGGCGGGAAAGAGTGGGGGTTGGAACCCGTAGGCGCACTGAAATGGAGAGAGTCCAGTTGCAGAGCTGGTCAGGGTATTATGGGCGTATTCCACCCACAGAAGCTGCCGGGACCAGGATGAGGGGTTTTGAGAGACCATGCAGCGTAAAGCAGTCTCCATCTCCTGATTCATCCTCTCAGATTGGCCGTTGGACTGGGGGTGGAACCCGGATGACAAACTGACGGTGGCCCCCACCAGCGTGCAGAACTCCCTCCAGAATACGGAGGTGAATTGGGGGCCCCCGATCGGAGACCACGTCGGTAGGGAAACCATGCAGTCGAAACACATGTAGCAGAACCAGTTCAGCCGTCTCCTTGGCTGAGGGAAGCTTGGGCAGGGGCACGAAATGTGCCATCTTGCTGAACCGATCTACCACTGTGAGAATAGTGGTGTGGCCGTTGGACAGTGGCAGACCGGTAACAAAGTCTAGGGAGATGTGGGACCAGGGCCGGTGGGGCACCGGCAATGGATGCAGAAATCCAGCGGGGGCCTTGTGTGAGGGTTTGTGCTGGTTGCAGACTGGGCAGGCGTTTACGAACTCCCGGGTGTCTTCAGCCAGAGTCGCCCACCAAAATCTTTGTTGCACCACCTCTTTAGTCCGCTGGATCCCAGGGTGACAAGTGAGCAGGGAGTTGTGGGCCCACTGGAGGACCTCGGACCGAAGGGGAGCGGGGACGAACAGGCGGTTAGGAGGACACGAGCTGGGCCCAGGCTGATCTTCTAAAGCTGCCTTAATCCTTTCCTCCACCTCCCAGCTGAGTGATGCTATTAGACTAGAGGAGGGGAGAATGGTGTCGGAACTGGCAGCCGAGTCCTCTTCTCTCAAAAACTGCCGGGACAGGGCATCAGGCTTCACGTTGCGGGACCCCCGGCCGGTAGGAGAGGGAAAAGTTAAATCTGGTCAGAAACAGAGCCCATCTGGCCTGTCGGGAGTTCAGCCTCTTGGCTGACCGAATGTATTCCAGATTTTTGTGGTCGGTCCAGACCAAAAACGGCACCGTAGTTCCTTCCAGCCAGTGACGCCACTCCTCCAGAGCCAATTTGACTGCCAGAAGCTCTCGATTGCCGATGTCGTAATTCCTCTCAGCCGGGGTCAGTCGTCGGGAGAAGAAGGCGCATGGATGGAGCTTCTGGTCTTTGGCTGCCCGTTGGGAGAGCACCCCTCCTACTCCCACGTCAGAGGCGTCCACCTCCACCACAAATTGCCTTTCTGGATCAGGCATTTGGAGGATAGGGGCTGACGTGAACCTGGCTTTGAGGGACCGGAAGGCCTCATCGGCTGCGGATGACCACTGGAACGGCACCTTGGAGGAAGTCAGAGCCGTGAGAGGAGCGGCTACCATGCTGTAACCCCTGATGAACCTCCGGTAAAAGTTGGCGAAGCCCAGGAATCGTTGTAGTTGTTTGCGAGAGTCAGGAGTGGTCCAATCTGAGACAGCTGACACCTTGGCGGGGTCCATCTGGATGCTCCCAGGACCCACGATGAAACCCAAGAAGGACACAGAGGAGGAGTGAAACTCGCACTTCTCGGCTTTGACAAAAAGAGAGTTCTCAAGGAGCCGCTGCAGAACTGCCTGGACGTGGTGGACGTGTTCCTCCTTGGTCTTGGAAAAGATCAGTATGTCATCCAGGTAAACAAACACGTACTTATTCAACATGTCCCGGAGCACGTCATTAACCAGGGCCTGGAAGACAGCAGGGGCGTTGGTGAGGCCGAAGGGCATCACTAGATACTCGTAGTGTCCAGTGGGGGTGATGAAGGCTGTCTTCCACTCATCCCCCTCCCGGATGCGGACCAAATGGTAGGCGTTGCGAAGGTCCAATTTGGAAAATATGGTGGCCCCCTCCAGGAGCTCAAAGGCAGAGGAGATGAGAGGAAGGGGGTAGCGGTTCTTGACAGTTATGTCATTCAGGCCTCGATAATCAATACAGGGCCGAAGAGATTTATCTTTCTTCTGGACGAAGAAGAAGCCAGCACTTACAGGGGACGAGGAGGGCCGGATGATGCCTGCTGCCAAAGAGTCATTAATGTAGGTCTCCATGGCCTCCCTCTCCGGAGCTGACAGTGAGTACAGGCGCCCCCTAGGAGGAGTAGAGCCGGGGTGCAGGTCGATGGCACAGTCATATGGCCGGTGTGGGGGCAATGAGGTTGCCTTAACCTTGCTGAAGACCTCCCTGAAGTCATAGTATTCCACCGGCACCCCTGACAGGTCAGGCAGAGGACTGGGACAGCGGGACAGCAGGGGAGCAGCTGCTTGTTGGAGACACACTTGATGACAAGATGACCCCCACCCCAGGATTGACCCCGTCGCCCAGTCGACATGAGGGTTATGGCGACGGAGCCACGGGAATCCCAGGATGAGAGGGACTCGGGGAGACTGCAGAATGTGAAACTGGATTGTCTCATGGTGGTTACCGGACATAAGCATGCGGATGGGTGTGGTCTGGTGAGTCACTTTCCCCAGGAGATGACCATCGAGGGCATTGACAGGAACCGGGGCAGGCAGTGGTATCCCGTTGATGCCTAGTTGCTGGGCCAGGTCCTTATCGATGAGGCTGACATCGGAACCAGAGTCAATGAAGGTGGCGAGGGTTTGGGAACCCTCCGCCAGTAACAGCTGAACATGGCATAAGGATCGTTGTCGGAGGAATAGTTCAGAGGGACGACTCACCAGTACTTCCCCCTCTACTGGTGAGTCCGGCCTTTTGCTGGACACTGTGAGATGAAGTGACCTGCTTGACCACAGTAGAGGCAGAGTCTCCCCTGGCGACGGCGCTCCCGCTCCTTAGGAGTGAGACTGGTGCGGCCCACCTGCATGGGTTCGGCCTCTCTCCCCTGATGACCACTAGAGTTACCCAAAGTCTCTGGAGGAACATGTGGTCGGCCCAGCAGGCGCTGGTTTGCCTGTCCTTGCCGCCTCTCTTGGCGTCTTGCCTGCACGCGGCGATCTATCCGGGACGTAAGTTCAGGCGGGCTCGACCTGTCAGGTGGTTGATGGCAAACGCTACTTTGGCCTCTTCTGAAGCGAAGGTCTGGGGCTGCAGAGCAAAGAGGATGGAGCAGTTGGTGATGAAGGGGTTACAGCCTTCCAGATCTCCAGCGTATCGTTCTGGAGGTCCCACCCGGGGCTCCGGCAGTAGACCCGAAGGAATGGGAACAGCAGCAGGTGGGGGTGGTGCCGGCGGAGCAGCAGCAGCAGCAGCAGATTGGGTAATGGCTGCTGCTAGCTGCTGGACCTGGTTAGCTAGCATAGCTAACCCTTGTGTCTGGTTCACCGTAGCCTGCTGGATGTCAGCTGTAATGGAGGTGAATCTTTCCTCGTGTTGCTGAAGTGCGTCTTCGATCCTCTTGAGCCGGGACTGCGGCGAAGAAGGGTGCGCTGGGTCCATTTCTGGCCAGATTGTACTGTAACGGGTGTAATTAGAACCCAAATGCAGCACACGCAGGAAACAGTCTCTCTGGGCACAGGGAAAGTCCAGGGGCTTAGGCTGGGAACACCAGTCCAGCAAGCAGGTAGGCAGGAGTTGAGGCAGACGTACCAGGAGAAAGCCACCAGTAGCTGGGCCGACACCAGCTGGCAGAATCCAGAGGGATCAGAAGCTCGTGGTCGAAGACGGAAGGCAGGGTCGGTTACCGGGAGTACAGCAAACAGGTTAGTCCAAGGCAGGCAGAGTCGGCAGCAGGAGATCAGTCCGGAGAAGAGTGCTGGAAAGTCTTGCGTGAGCATAGAGAACAATCTGGCAGAGAGTGAGTGAGCTGGGAGAGCTTAAATCCTAGCTTGATTGGTGATGGGAAGCAGGTGAGTCAAGCAGGTGAGGGGAGTAGGTCTGATGAGGGGGGCGTGGCTGGCAGGTGAGTGGAGAGGGAATGGAAAATTACTGAGAGGCAGGTGAAAGGGGAGCAGACTGTGACAGTGTTACCGTACAAAAGCCGGGGAGGTAAATTACTCTTTACACTGTGCCGCACATGCGCAGACACAAATTATCAAGAGGGTCCGTGCCTGCACGATGACAAAGTCAGAGCGTTGACGGGGGTCTGGGTCACGGTAGAGTTCAACAAAGCGCTGGAGCAGGGGTACAGAGTGAGTAAAATCACAGAAGTGTGGCACTTTGCTCAAAGTAGCGATACCGTGTTTGTAGACTACATACACACGTTTCTAAAAGGAAAGCAGGAAGCCTCGGGCTACCCGCCTGAGGCGACTGATCAGGAAAGTAGAGAAAAATACATCAGGGACTATCACGCCCATCAGGGGATCATGCTAGATGCGGATAAAATCCAGGTCAATCCAGCCAAGAGACAGGTTGCTAAACTATGCCTCAACAGCTTTTGGGGAAAGTTTGCACAAAGGAGCAATCTGCTTCAGACCAGCATCATCTCTGAACCTGAAGAATTTTTCAGTTTTCTGTTTTCAGGCAAATACCAAGTGGAGTACTTTGACGTTCTGGACGGCGACAGAGCCCTGATCCAGTGGAAACACAAAGGCGTCCATCCTCCGGGTAAAACCAGCAATATTTTCATCGCAGCATTCACCACAGCCTACGCACGTCTGAAACTCTACGACTGTTTGGAAAAGTTGCAGGAGAGAGTCCTCTACATCGACACAGATAGCCTGATTTATGTGGCGAGGCGAGACCCCCCTAGAGTTGGGGAATTACCTGGGGGATCTGACTGATGAACTGGGGGGAGATCACATTCAAGAGTTTGTGTCCGCAGGTCCCAAGACATACACCTACCAGACGAAAAAAAAGAAAGTGGTGATGCGTGTCAAAGGTATCACTCAGACCGGAGAATGCGTTGAGCGGGTAAACTTTGACAGCATCACTGACCTGGTGGAGGGTTACCTGCAAGGTTCACGAGAGGGCGTGATTGAGACTCCTCAGCACAACATAGGACGTGATAAAAAGGGCTTTGTGCTAAAAAAACTTGACATTTCAGAAAAAAACTCAGGGTGGTGTATGACAAAAGACGTCTGTTTGCAGACGGAACAACTCTGCCTTTTGGATATTAGTTTGTTTGTTTCTGTTTTTTTGTTGTTTTGTTTTTTTCCCCCCATTGTCATGGAGGAAATTGATTTTGAACCCAGGTTTATTTTTCCTTTCTCCTGTCTGATCGTGGGCCTTAGCGGCTGTGGGAAAACATATTTTGCAAAAAATGTATTGGAGAACTGTGATCGTGTTATGGACGTTGTTCCTGAAAATATTGTATGGATTTATACTTCTTTCCAACCCATGTACAACGAACTGCAAAAGATGAATAAAAAAAATTAAATTTGTCGATGGTTTGCCTGATTCTTTTGAAGATGAAGACTTGTTTCCTCCCGATAAAAAGCATCTGATTGTTTTAGACGATGCTATTTTTCAAGCCTCTGACCATCCTGAAGTAGTTAAACTTTTTACCCAGTACAGACATCATAGAAACATGAGCGTTATGATGTTGACTCAAAATGTGTTTCACCAGGGTAAATACAGTCGTACCATTAGTTTGAACAGCAATTACTTGGTCATGTTCACAGCTCTCCGGATTTTATCCGGGCGCTGTGTGAGATTGCTTTAAATCTTTTGAAGGGAAACATCCCTCTGACTCCTTCTCAATACAAAAAGCTGAAAAGGCAGAGAGGAATCATCAGACTGCTGGCCGATAAGAAAGTCGGTTTTAAACGTAAAAAGTTGACTCTTGAGAAACAGTCGGGCGGGTTTCTTCTACCTTTACTTTCAGCCGCTGTACCTCTCATCGGGAATCTTTTAGGAGGACTGGTGAGACGAAACTGAAAAATATGACTCTGAAGAAGGCCCAGAAAATGTATCTGGTATCACCCCAGCAAATCAACCGGTTAACACAACCACAACCGCCTTTATCCGTCAGAGAAAATGCGGAGGGAGATTTGGGCGACAGAATGAGAGCAGTTTTAAACGACCCCGGATGAAATCCTTATGAAAAAGTGAAAAAATACAACCTCCAAAAGCCTGCCCCCAAGAGATCGCAAAAATGCCGATTACATTTTGAGGAAATTATCCAAAACCGATGCCGGTTGGAATTCAAAGGGGGAATTTATTTATAGGGGTCATGCGGTGAAAGGATCTCACATGATTGATTTATTCAAACACCTTTCATTTCCTTATAAAAAAACCCACGCATCACCGCCGGAGGGATGGTTAAAGTTTTTAACTACTTTGTCGGAGCTGAACATCCCTTACTCCTCTGTGAGTAACCTTCAGGCTCGTAATCAATACCGACGACTCAGGACAGACACATACGAGGACTCGGTATACGGGGACTCTGTACAAGACACCGACGGCGCAGGAAGAAGGATAAGGAGAAGAAAACTGATTATTCCGGAAGAAGGAGAGGAACCAGAGGAACGAGAAACTAGTGGACAAAACGAGAAAAATCTACCTGTCACCCCAATGGATTACCCCTCGCGAGACGAGATCGAAAAAGAAGAAAGAAATTAACTTGTCACCCCATTGGATTACTCAGTAAATAAATGAAGCTGTCAAAATGTCTTTTCAATAAATGTTTATTCATCATTATTCATGCGTACAGATTCTTTTTTTCATATTCAACATGTTTAGGAGTTACATAAAAGATAACTAAAAGATAAGATAGAAAAAAAGTTAAAGAAAATAATAATCAGGCTTTACAGCACCGGTTAAAAAACTGTAAAGAGCAGTTTCCCTGTTTGGAGGATCTGGCAGGTTTCTTGATACAGCGTTGATATTTCTTTACAAACTTGTACGCCTTGAGATAATTTTTTAATCACATCGTCTTCGTACAGTTCCAATACAATACAATACAAAAGATAATCCGCAGGCGCGATGGCTGAGATAAAAAGCACAGTGATGACCGCAAAAGGTCGATAGGGGGTGTTGCAGTTGAGTGCTGTGGTACTTGATGTTTTGAGAAGGTTTTTCCAGAAACTTTAAAATGCTCGACGGGTAATAGGCAAAGTCTGGCGGTAATCCATAAGAGTCAAAAAAGGTGGCTTCACCGTCTTTTTCCAGCGTTAAAGATAACCAATGCTCCCCGGGCATGTAGGCAGGGTGTGTGTTGACGATAAAGTAGGCCGGGAGTCTGAAACTTGTTAATGGGGGTAGTTGATCCGACGCCCACACTCCACAAAACACATCTCCCAGCAGGCCCTGTAAAAGGCTCTGCAGTTGAAGACTGTCCATGTCGCTCTTGCAAAATTAGTAATAGTCCACCAGGACCTGTCTTTTAGAGTCTATCTCCAGGATAGAATCATAACAGGCGTACACTATGAGTGTAGCGGTGTGCGGAAGGGGCACTCTGAACCTCATCTCCAACCTTAGATTACCGTTTGACATGAGGGACAATGCATCGTTATCATCGGCCGGGTTGAGATTGAAAGCAAACAGAGAGTACCCGTCGTTAAATCCCTCGCGGTCGATGCACAGAGGTAAATCTTTCAGATGTCTTCCCGTAGCCAAAAACATGTAAAACTCTCTGACCGCTAACCCATCGCCAAAGTGCGGCTGAAATGCCTTGTCAGGAATCTGTTTACCGTCCTGACAGAGAGCCAGATACTCTGTTATTTTGGCGGAAATTGAAGGGTGACAGCTTCGTGATGAACCATAGCCAAAACCACATACTTGGGTATAGACCCTAGAAACAGATTCTCCTGGTTGCATATCCTTGAATTCACGTGGATGGAATATGTTTTCACGTTGACGCGGCTGAGGGGGTAGAGAGCGTTCCCTCTGAGAAGGGCAGCAGCGTGACCTAGTCTCACGGCGGGGGAGGCATGACCTACTTTTATCCCCTCTGCTCGAAAAGCGATTGGCAAATAGGCCAGGGAGGGCGTGATGCATAAAAACCCTATGCTCAAGGTGGCATCGATGCCTCATACCACTACACTTTGAACCGTACATGATGAAATGATGACCTGTGCAAGAGCGTCCGTTTTTTTATATATCCTTTAAATCCGACGCCTTCACCCAGCTGTTGAATTTCTCGGGCCAATTCTTCCAGCGTACAAAGACTTTTTCACCCTTGACGGTGCGTCGCTTTAGAATCTCCTCGACGTGAAACACTTTGTCTTGAGCCAGTTTTACTTTTTGCAACTCTTGCTCATAAAATGAACCTTGAACCGTTTCTCCGTCGTAATCTTTGAGTTTGTACACAGGGGGGATGCGTGGGATGCGATCGCACACTGTAAACACTTCGTCTGTAAAACTATTATATACATATTTTTTAATCAAACACCCCTTTCAGCTTTGATATCCTGACTAGATCCCCCGTTTTAAATTTCATCTTTTGATCACTCTTCTGAGGCGTACCGTACAAGTTTTGAAACACTTGTAAAGTATTTTCTTTAGTCACCTGCATGGGGGTCATTTTAATACTGCTGTGATAGCCGTGATTGTAGCTTTTCACCAAGTCTTGTAAAACGTCCCGGTATCGCATAGTGTTGTTTGCTGTAAAATATCTCCACATTCTACCTTCCAGAGTACGGTTAAATCTTTCAATCACAGAAGCCTTGAGATCGCTGGCGGTGGAGAAATGTACGATAGTGTTTTTTCATCAGAGCCTCAAAACTCTTGTTGAAAAATTCTTTACCGTCGTCCGTCTGCAGCTTTGCGGGCGTCTGACTTTCCTCAAACACTGATTCAAAGGCCTTTACCGTCTCAGCCGCGGTCTTTCTCTTGAGAGGACGTACGTAGGCCCTCTTGGAAAATACATCTATGACGGTTAAAAGATAATTATAATAGTCGTTGAACTCTGCTAAAGCTTGCATATCACACAGGTCGGCTTGGAATTGGTTTAAAGGTCGTGGGACAAACACTCTGTTTCTAGCAAAATGTACTCTGACGGGTTTGTGCAGGGTGTAAGCATCCTGCTCGGCTAAAAAAATCTTTAGCTTTCTCAATCTGGACCATTTCTCCAGTTTCATCCAACACCCCCTGACGGAGTCGCTCTACACCCCCGAAGCTGCCCGGGTGAGCAGGATTGTAGTACACTTTTTTCATGACGCGTTTCACAGACATGTTGAAACCCGAATGAGAGAAAACAAACTGAGCAGAGTTACTTATTCTTTTTTTAAATTTTTTTATTAAAAAGTAGTCAAAAAGATATAATATAAAACATGTAACACATAAAAAAAAAGTTAAGAGGGGATATCAACTTTATTAAAACAAAGTAGTCAAAAACTTGTAAGACTAAACATGTAACATATAAAACATGTAACATAAAAAAGTTAATATCAACTTTGTCAAAACAATTGTAAGACTAAAACTAATTTTTTTTGTCAAAAAGTATCAAAATGTTTGTAATACTAAACATGTAAAAAAGTTAAAAGAAGACTGGATAAAAATGAATCCGCCAGGGCCTCCACGTGCGTGCTGCCCTCCAGATCTGGTGGACGGTTCTCTTTGTCCTCCAGACCATCATCCTCCAAGTCCGAGTGAGAAGGGAAAAAAGAAGACGAAGCCTGTCTGACCAGCCAATCACCCGCTTTTCTTCGTTCTCTGGACCGGAGGCCTGGGTTCTCATTCCACTCTGCTCCGGTTTTTCTAAATAGTTTTCTCCCATGTCTCGTTCCTCCCTTTCCATATCTTGCGCGCAAACTCAAAGTGCTCTTTATCCAACTCTGGAGGGGTCACTGTTGCGTCGTCGATGGCATCGTAGACGTGGTCTACTCATTTCAGATTTTGCAAAATTCCCTCAACCACGGTTTCGAGTTTCCTCTCACTACCCACTTTGATCTGGTTCTGAGCAAGAAAGTAGTGGACGGCGGGAATAAAGTTTGGGGTGTTCAATTTTTTCATCAACTGTTGAAAGTTGTTGCGGTAATAGCCGTCCTCGATGTCAGTCAGACACTCGTGCTGCCGCTGGCTAGGATGGTTCGTCTGGCACCCGTTACAGTTCTCTCACTGATACTTGATCAAGACACAACGGAGCAGATGGAACACGATAGCTTTTATCTTTTTGAGTGTTACACTCTCCAGCAGACCGTCCGCCTCGTCCTCTACAGCGGGTCTGTGCGGGTGCGGATAGCCACAGTCACACTCTAGAAAGCCAGACTCTATGGTGTCGGGATACGGCTCACTCACAAGTTCAGGCTTCTTATTCGGCTTCTTGTCAGGCTATGTCACCGGTCCCAGGAAGGTGGTGGTGATGCGCCGGGGGCTTTTACCCTCGAGAGAGCTCATGGCTTAATGAATTGAATTCCCCAACCCCCCCAAAAATGATGTTTTTTTATAGCTGATAGGCGGCGGATAGGCGGTGCCAATCTGCATAAAGTTTGAATAACAAATAGCCTAAAAGGAAGAGGAGGAGCGGTGGGAGTGGTCTTGAAGGGGGGCATTTTTTTTTCACCACAAGAGCCTCATTCCAGTTCTGGCTGCTGTGGAAGAGACTGTCAATTCTTCCACAAACTTGCTCCATCTTTTCATTCCATGCGGCCAGAGGAATAATCAGCAAAGTACGAAACACACCGCAGTCTGAGCTAAAAAAGATCCAGGACAAAATAATCCTTGACTCTGTAACTAGCACGGAAGAACAAACGAGCTGTGCCGGAGGTTTTTGCCAGCCAAACCGCCATAAACGTTGATTTTCTCGCCAGATACTCTCTGGGATAAGCGTGTGATACTGCAGAAAACTCTTCCTCATACTTGGCAAGATTCTTTGGGTTCACCGTCTTGAGAACCCCCCAGTCAGCGGAAGACAGGGTGGCCGCATCTCCTGAAGGCCGCCGCACATGACCTTCTTCCAGCTGGTAAAGACACAACTCCCCCGTCTCATACTTGAACACGTACCCCCGGCTACCCCGCATTCCATAGGGCTCCAAAGACCAGTCTTCCCGCAAAGGCTCCGTAGGAGGCCTCTGAGTTCGGCGGAGATGCACCACATTTTTTCGGGGAATATACGAAGTAGACTCTGGATCTCGTATGATCGTTACAGCGGTCTCTAAAATCGTCCGTGCTTTAGATTTTGGACCCGCCATGGTGAGAATGTCCTTTTTTAATCTGTTAAAATGAACTTTATATACTTTGTGTGGAAGAAACACTTTTTCTCTCCCTACAAACCTATACAAATGTCTATCATTCCAACAACCACACCACTACCCCACGCCACTGCCAACCCCCCCACGGACCTCTATGTCTAAGAATATGCTAATTCATGTCTGGGAAAAACACTGTCTAAGACGCGTCTGGGAAATATGATGATGTCATCTTTTAAAATATGCAAATAAGGTCTAATTAGGTCAAAGGTTACTGGGGCAACGGTAGAGAACAATGTTCTACATATGTTTCCAACCAACAGACAAGTCAGTGAACATAATTTGGAATACCTTCTGAAAACATGCCCCGATTGATGATTGATGATATCCTAGTAAAAATCCTTCCAAAGCCAGCAATACCTGCTTGGAAGAAGACTTACTTTTGGGGGAAAAGGAGCCTGTGTCATGTACAAAAATGTCGACAAGTTTGACAATGGAAAACTTTGGCGGAAACGCTGTGCACATCACAGCCTCACTTGGCATTAATGCCGAAGAGGAACGGGTCACTGGTAAAGGTGGAATGAGACGTCAGTTCCCCCTCAAACTTGCTTGGGCTTGTGCAGTACATAATGTACAGGGCTTTACTATTGATGAGGCTGTAGTGAATATATCCATTCGGGAACAGAGGCTGAGATTTATATTTATAAAATCTTTCCTAAGTCAAATATGACTATTGTAGTTTCCTTCACTGCAATGTGAAAATAGCTCTATAAATATCAGAGTACTTGATAGAATGAGCTGTATTTGGCTCAGAGAGAATTTGTCTCACAGATTCCATCTTTGTCAAGTCCAATGACTATAGCAGTTTCCTACACTGCAATATGAAAATATAGCTGTAAAAAAAAAAAAAAAAAAAAAAAAAAAAGGCAGTATACTCCTAAAGCCTAACTCACACCGGGGACGTCAGCGGCGTGTTACGACTGCGTCGCGTCAGTCGCTGCCATTATAATCAATGAGACCACTCACTCCGGGCGTGCTGCGGATCGTCTCAGCAGCGTGTCTCCGCTCTCTTTATGTAGCACTTCTAATTTTTGACGCGAGCAGTTGCTAAACCGCGTCAATTTCAACAGAGCAGATAGCACCAGACAGGAAATCCAACACAGAATCAGCGTAATAAACTTCCGCCCCCTTTCAAAATAAAACAGTATGCAGTTCATGTCGCCTGTCACAGCTTCACGTCCAGATTACGTCATGACCAGTGACACCAGGTCAGCTGTCAAACAAAGAGTCTCAACATGAACAACGAGAGACTAATTGTTGAAGTGGAACAACACACAATAATTTATGACACAACAGATCCCTTTTATAATCTCTCCCACGTCGGAGAAGCAAAGTTAGCCGTTTGTTGTTGTTGCTTTTATACGCAGTTTATCGCGGGGACTCGCGTATGCATATGTCTTCCGGTTATCGGTGTTACTGCCACGGTGCTCTCTGCTCACTTAAACAACTTTTCGTATATTTTTCACATCAGTGACCTGTCTACGTAACTCTACACTGCCTTAAGACTTGTTCTGTCTTCACGAACAGGTTTCTTAAACTCTAGTAACCGCAATCTGATAGTTTTACCTGTCTCTCTTAGTCACACTCTCGCCTAGCTATAGCAATGGCCTCTCTCCTCCTCTCTGCTCTCCTCTCTCCTGCCCTGTGTGCCACATGTTCAGCTACTCCTCGTCCTCCTTTAGGGATAATGGTACCTGTAATAAATGTAGTTTATTTGTAGATTTGGAGGCAAGGCTCAGTGAGTTAGAGGCATGGTACCGCACCACAGAACAGTCAGTCGCTGCTATAGTTAGCCAGTCCCCTGTAGCCGGTGCGGTACTACCGAAGGTAGCTTCAGCTAGCCCTTCCCCGGTAGTTCCCGAGCAGCCGGGAGGCTGGGTGACTGCCTGAAAGAGGCATAGCCCCAAGCTGAAGCCCACGGTACACCACCAACCGCTTCACGTTTCAAACAGATTTTCCCTACTCAGCGACACACCCGCTGAGAAGCCAACTCTGGTCATTGGCAGCTCCATTTTGCGGAACGTGAAGTTAGCGACACCGGGGGCCATAGTCAAATGCATCCCGGGGGCCAGAGCGGGCGACGTCGAGTCAAATTTGAAACTGCTGGCTAAGGCTAAACGTAGATACAGTAAGATTGTTATCCACGTCCGGCCGGGTAATGACACCCGGTTACGCCAATCGGAGGTCACTAAAATTAATGTATCATCGGTGTGTGAATACGCCAAAACGATGTCGGACTCTGTAGTGTTCTCTGGACCCCTACCCAATGTGACCAGTGATACATGTTTAGCCGCATGTCGTCATTTCACCGCTGGCTGTCGAGGTGGTGTCCAGCAAACGATGTGGGCTTCATTGACAATTGGACACCTTTCTGGGGAAAACCTGGTCTGATTAGGAGAGACGGCATCCATCCCACTTTGGATGGAGCAGCTCTCATATCTAGAAATATGGACCAATTTATTAGACGACCAAACCATGACAACCCAGAGTTGAGACCAGGAAGCAGAGCTGCAGTCTTACACGCTTCTCTGCGCCTCCATTAGAGCAGCTGCCCACCCAATACTTTAGTATAGAGACTGTGTCTGTCCCCTGTCCACCTACATTGTTTAAAGATAAAAACAGGAGTTCATCATAAAAACTTATAAAAAAAAATTAAATCAACATCTCCACCAGTCCAAAAATAAGAGCATTAAATGTGGACTCTTAGTCAATGAATTAATATCTGATTATGATATTGATTTATTTTGTCTCACTGAAACCTGGCTGCAGGAGGGTGAATATGTTAGCTTAAATGAATCCACCCCTCCCAGTCATTGTAATATTCCTCATATTCCTTGAAGTAATGGTCGAGGTGGTGGAGTTGGAGCCATATTTGATTCAAGTCTATTAATAAATCCTAAACCTAAACTAAATTATAATTCATTTGAACTCACCGAACATGGAAAACGGTACAGCCAATCCTATTTGTTATAATATATAGAGCTCCTGGCCCTTACTCTGAATTTTTATCTGAATTTGCATCAGGCTTGATCCTTAAAAACAGATAAAGTAATCATTGTAGGTGATTTTAATATTCATGTGGACAACCACAATGATAGCCTTAGTACTGCATTTATCTCTTTATTAGATTCAATTGGCTTCTGTCAGAGTGTAAATAAACCGACTCATTGTCTGAACCACACTCTTGATCTCGTTCTCTCATATAGCATTGAACTTGATCATCTAATAGTCTATCCACAGAATCCTCTTCTTTCTGACCATTTTTTAATAACCTTCGAATTCATATTACTGGAGTATAAGCCTTTTTGTAGAAACTCTTACAGCAGATGTTTCTGACAGTGCTGTTGCCAAATTCAAGGAAGTGATTCCTTCAATATTGAATTTAATGCCATGTCTCAATGTAGCAGGGGACTTGTCTGCCTCCATTAGCCCCTTACAAATAGATCATCTTGTTGAGAGTACTACAGGGTCATTACAGACAGCGCTTGACTCTATTGCACCTCTGAAAAAGATGATAATTAAACAGAGGAGGTTAGCACCATCGTATAACCAGCAGACTCGTAAATTAAAGCAAGTGGCACGTAACTCTGAACGTAAATGGCGTGCCACTAAACTGGAAGAATCTCGCTTAGTCTGGCAAGATAATCTTAAAACCTACAGGAAGGCTCTCCGTAATGCCAGAACAGCCTATTACTCTTCTTTAATAGAGGAAAACAAGAACAACCCCAGGTTTCTCTTCAGCACTGTAGCCAGGCTAACAGAACCACAGCTCGATTGACCTATCTACCCCTCTGGGTCTAACTAGTAATGACTTCATGAGCTTCTTTAATGATAAAATTAAAACTATTAGAGACAAAATACATCATGCCTTTCCTTCGACAGGCACTGATCTGCATTCTGATACGTTTGGAAAGTTGCAAGTTGCAAGTTTTTCCTCACTCGAACCGAGGGTCGAAGGACAGAGGGTGTCACTCCCTGTACAGACTGTAAAGCCCTCTGAGGCAAAATGTGTTTTGTGACTTTGGGCTATACAAATAAAATTTGATTGATTGACCTAATGAAACCTTCGTTTCATTAGGTGTGCACTGCACACAGACGGGTCCGTGTAGACACGACGAGCAGGCTAGAGCATTGACGGGAGTGTGGGTCAGCGTGGAAGTGAACAAGGCTCTCGAGCTCAGTTATAGAGTCAGCAAGATCATTGAAGTGTGGCACTTTGACTGGTGTAGCGATTCCATTTTTGTCAGCTACATGCACACCTTCCACAAAAAAAAAAAAAAAAAAAAAAAAAAAAAGGCAGGAAGCTTCAGGCTACCCACCCGAGGCCGTTGATCAGGAAAGCAGACAAAAGTACATCAGAAACAAACCAGACAGACAAGATAAAATCAAGCAATCAAAAACACACCTTGCTAACATGGAAGTTAACTTTGATCCCAGACTTGTAGCACCCTTTTCATGTATGATTGTGGGACCGAGTGAGTGTGGAAAAACATTGTAAAAAGTGTCAATGAAAATTGTGAACATGTAATGAATGTTGTACCTGAGAATATTGTATGGATTTACACTTCTTTTCAACCAATGTATGCCAAACTGCAAAAGATGAATAAAAAGATTCAGTTTGTTGAAGGACTGCTTGATTCTTTTGATGACAGAACTGTTTCCTCTTGATCAGAACCATTTGATCATTCTGGATGAGGTTATTTTTCAAGCCTCCGACCATCCTGAAATGGTCAAAATATTTACTCAGTACAGACATCATAGACATGTGCGTGTTTATGTTGATGCAAAATGTATTTCACTGAGGTAAACACAGCCGTACCATGAGTTTGAACAGTAATTATCTGGTGTTGTTTAAAAACCCTCGGGACAAATTACAGATGAATATATTGGTGCATCAGATCTTCCCATCGCAAAAAGCTTTTTTAGAGAGTTTTGAAAACGCCACCGAAGACCTCCGCAGGTATTTATTGCCTCAGATCTCACACCTTCCTGTCCAGGCTGAGGACGGGTGTACTGCCTCCACAGTGGCTAACCGTATATGTTCCCAGAAGAAAGTAAGTCTATTTCATCATAGTCATCACCATCATGTATAAGAAGAAATACACCCTTAAAAGCTCTGTACCACGCTACGCCTCGTAAACGTAAAGACAGTCTTGCCCACTCTTCCCCGGACCTTCTCCAAGCTCTGTGTTAGATTGCTTTGAATCTTTAAAAAAAAAAAAAAAAAAAAATTCAAAAAAATAAATAGGGAACATTCCGGTCTTCAACAAAAAACTGAGAAGCCAGCGAAAAATGATCAGACTGCTGGCTGATAAAAAGATGGGTTTAAAAATCAGAAACAATGAACCTTGATGAAACAGTCGGGAGGTTTTTATTTTAAGTCTGCGGAAATCTTAGCACTTACTAGTAGAAAATTTACAAAAAAAAATAAATAATAAAAGCCTCACACAACTCAATTTTCTTCTGCAGACTTTTTGGTAAGATCTAACATAAACTTTAATCAGCTTTCCCATTGCCACTCTCCCATAAAGCTTTGACTGGTGAAGAAGCTGGGCAGCAGTTTCTATATGCACGGTCTCTCCCATGTCAGCAGTTGAAGCCTGTAACTCCTTTAGAGTAGTCAGTGCCTTGGAAATTGTTTGGTATCCATCCCTGAACCCCCCCCTGTAATTTTCAATAACCCTTCCCCTGAGCTGCTTAGAGTGGTCTTCTGGCTTCACGGTGTAATGGTAGCTAAGAATACTGATCAACCAGTCTCTGGACCCTTCAGACACAGGTGTTTTATACCTCAATCACTTGAGACACACCCACACCACTCAGATGATCTCCATTTCACTAATTGTGAGACTATTGGCACCAACTGGATGGACCTCTATTGAATTAGACCATTACATTAAAAAAGGGGTGAATAATTATGCAAACAATTATATTTCTTTATATAGTTTTGTTTCATTGTTTTAATGTTGACATTAAAGAGTTTTTCCCTAATAAATCTTTGTGTGAAGAAAGTAAAATTTTATTGATGAATGATTTATGAAAGCAATAAAAGGGTAACACATCCAAGGGCTTAATACTTCTGATAAGCACTTTAAGTGCAGTGAAAAGTTAATTGTCCATAATCCTTACAGCCACACTGCTGGAGACTGTGTCAGAGACCTACAGACCTCAACAGAACTGCAGACCTTCTATTCTACTAAAAGCAATTTTAATTGCTACTAGGAAGCATTTATTCCACACACACAAAAAGCTGTTTTATTGCTACTTTCTGCCTTTGAGCCTTTTGCTGTTTGTGAATGAGGAAGTACTGTGATCACTCTGCCCTTCCCTTTAAATTCAGTGATGTGAAGTCCTCTCCACTTCTGTGCTTGCACCAATTTTTCTATCATTTTATTTTCAACCTGAAAATAAAATAAACAATGTTAAATTACCTTTGAATTCTGACTGTTGCTTCCTGCTTCATCTTTTATTAACTTCCTAATTAATGTTTCTAACAGAGTGTGTAATGATGGTCATCACCTCCTGTTTGGACCTCTCATTGAGGAGATCTCTCTTTAGGTGTTTGGCAAAGACGCTCAGCAGTGGATGGTCCAGAGAATGCTTCTGATAAAAAGGCCCTTCTCAGCCATGTGCTGCCTGCCTTGTTGGAATAATTCACATCTCGGTCACTGAATGTGGGACAAGACTTGTTAGAATTCTGATTTAATTTGAGACATACTCAAAAACACACATCATCAGAAACAAGTGATGACGTTCCAGCTCCTCAATCATTCTTTAAATAAGAAAAACAAGATATTTTAAAATGGTTAATTAACTAAAGTGTGTGAAACCTAACTCAAAGAGAGTAAAAGGCGATTGTGATGAAAGACAAACATAGTTTGCAAGCATGGGATGACGGCTTTTCACACACTCACACAGCAGCACAGAGCTATCAACCAGAACAAGCGGGCCATTGACCAAAACAGCATTCTGCCCATTGGTGGATGAGACATGAGCAGTGACATGAGCTCTGGCAAGACTGGACACCAGAAAATAACTCTGGCTAATGAGAAAGTAACATGGAAGCCACCAACCTTTGGACTGGATTTTTATCTGCGATGACTTGTTGAAGGACTCTATAACTAAGAGCCCTGCCATTCATCAGGAGGTCCACAACGTCCAGCTTGGCCTTTTCAACCACGGCTTCAATGGCTGCTTCAGTGCTCTGTTTCATGCAGACTGTGCAGGTGGCATGACAGGGTTTCCTGGGTTTTAAGACACAATGGGCAAAGCAGAGTGTGTCTGTATGAAGGTTCCCTGGAAAAAATAAAGAAAGGTATAAAAGATAATGTGGTTAATTCACAATAGGTTGATTCAATAAGATGCATGAAATGTACAAACTAAAACAAACACAATTGCTCTAACTGAAAAGCTTAGCATACACTCTGAACAAAAGCAATCTAAGCAAGTATTAATGTTACTTTGTAGCTGTTTTCTGAATAAACTCTGGAACTCTCAGCAAAATTCTAAAAGGCAGAAAGTAGCAATGAAAATAGCTTTATGTGGCTTCAGCCTCTGGTAGCAATTCAAATTTCTGGCCAAGACAATTCAGTTACATTTCACCAGGTCTGGAACATGCAACAGAAGGCCAATGCCCTGCAGGGTAGACCTGGAGCCAGTCGAGCTCTCTGTCCTCTCCACCAAAAGATGTCCTGGTTGCAGGGAAATGGATCACGTCCCTTTCCTCTAAATCCATTTCCACACTGAAGTTTTTTGGCTTGATGTTGGAGTGATTGATCAACCTGCTGATAATCTGCATCCCAGGGTGATAATCACAGGTTTCTGAGTGGATGTCAATCCACAGCGACTTTTAATTTTGAAAGATGTATCCAGTCTCCCTGTCAGTGGTGCTCCTATGTATTTTCTGGCCCTCACTGACTATGGTAGTCACAAAGCACCTCACCAGCCTCAAATTGGTGGGTCGTAATGATCCCTCTGCCCTGCCCTTCAAAGTCAGTGATGTGAAGTCCTCTCCACTTCTGTGTTTGTACCAATTTCATATTTCATATTGCTGTCCATGGTACGGTCCTCACATCCAGATGGTGCCCAGTTGTTAAGAACTTTTTGCTGATGCTGCCATTCATCATCTTCCATCTCTGCTGTTTAATCCAGACTTCAACCCGCTCTTTTGTTGGCTTGTGCTGTCAAAGTAAATAACAAAGGTTTGTTAGTCGTGAATACAATAATTGAAATCTTTGAATCGAGAAATCATTTACTTAAATGTTAAATATGGTCGGAAAATATTCACCATGGGTATGTTCTACACACATTCCAAACTGCTTCCTCCCACTGAGTGTAAACCTTCTGCTGAAATTCTTGAGACATTCTTGCATTGTTTCACTTCTGGCCTTTTCCCACTTAGTGAAATAGGGTGAGTTTCCAGGAGGGTTCCTCAAAGAATTTGACTGTCTGATTGTCAGAGGGAGCCTCACCAGACTTATCACTGGCTGTTTGATGGATGAATGAGGGACAGCGTCATGGTCACCAAGAAAAGAGCAGAGTAGCGTCAAAGTATAAAGCCAGACTACCAGGGGCATGAAACTCCTCAGCAGTACCAGGGGCACGAAACTCTTGTTAGTGAGAATGTTAGTGTGTAGCCTTGGAGGGGGGTGCTTAAGTGGGTACGCAGCTCTCTACGCAGTGTGCATTTTTCATTATAACTCAAGTATTTACTCAAAAAACTGAAAAAACATTAAGATTTAGCATTCCTGTGAATCAATACACTAATATTTAGTTGTATAATCACTGTTATATGAGAACTGTTTCACATCTGTGCTGCATGGAGTCAACCAACTTCTGGCACCGGTAAACAGGTATTCCAGTCCAGGATGATTTGCCAACCTTCCACAATTCCTCTGCATTTCTCGGTTTTGCCTCAGAAACAGCATTTTTGATGTCACCCCACAAGTTTTCTATTGGATTAAGCTCCGGGGATTGGGCTGGCCACTCCATGAAATGCTTGTAGTCTGTGGATGTGATTTAATCTACCCATCCATAGTATACTATTTATATGTATAAAATGGACATACAGTTATACAAAGCTAAGTACATGCACTCTGCACAATGACAATAAATATTGTCACTGTACTATTTTAATTATTTTAATAGGTCTACATTAGTAAAGTGTGGTGATGCTAATTCAAATATATGTCTCCTGTGTATCATGTACTCTGCATCTTTTTAGAATATTTCCAGACTTTCTAATTACTCTGAGGTCCGATGACATCATGGTTCTTTTGCTCTGGTCTTGTCATGTTTGTATGGTGTATTGTGTGTCTGCTGTCCAACTCAACATGTCGCCCCCTGTGGCAGACGTGTTTGTTCGTGCTGCTTTTTGTGTGTTTGCACTTTTTCTGCAGTGCACCGATGCTGTGAACTGCTGACATACAACAGATAGACACTTTTGGATATTGCCATCTGGATTTATACCACCGAAGCTACAACTCATTGTCCACTGCAGCAGCCACCATCGAGCCACCACAGAGATGGTGACGCAAACAAGGTAGGAGGGGAGAGCTATCGAGCTACAGACTCCCTCCATACACTGAGGGGAACAGGCCGTGGCCTCTGGTAAGGACAGAGGGGGAGGCGTGTGTGTTTTTAATCAACAACCCGTTTCTACTGCTGAAATGCTGTCCCTGCTGTGTTTTTGGCTGCTGTTTACATGCATCCGCAAACCAACTCAACGGCAGGGCTCAATGAACTCAGTGAGGTTGTCAGTGCACTAGAGACCGCTCACCCTGATGCTGTGCATGTGGATATTCCCACCCGAAAGAAGAACACACTGGACCGTGTTTACAGCAACATATGTGGTGCATATAAGGCTGCACCCCTTATATGGGGTTGCGAGGTACGCACTGAGGAAAGCCATTACAGTGCCTGTCATAAGTATTAAGCCCTTGGATGCTTTACCATTTCATTGCTTTCATAAATCAATCATGATCATTAAAATTTGACTTTTTTCACAAAGATTTATTGAAAAAAACTGTTAATGTGAAAACAGATTTCTATAAAGTAATGTTGATGAAACAAATATATATATAAAAAGAAATATAATTGTTTGCATAATTATTCACCCCTTTTTTAATGTAATGGTCTAATTCAATAGAGGTCCATCCAGTTGGTGCCAATAGTCTCACAATTAGTGAAATGGAGATCACCTGAGTGGTGTGGGTGTGTCTCAAGTGATTGAGGTATAAAACACCTGTGTCTGAAGGGTCCAGAGACTGGTTGATCAGTATTCCTGGCTACTCCGAAGGAGTTACAAGCTTCAACTGCTGACATGGGAGATATTGTGCGTATAGAAACTGCTGCCCAGGTTCTTCACCAGTCAGAGCTTTATGGGAGAGTGGCAATGAGAAGGCCACTGTTGATGAATAATAGAATTTGTCTAGAGTTTACCAAAAAGCACGTGGAAGAAAATTCTTTGGTCTGAGACCAAACACTGCACATAACCAAAACCACCATCTCCACTGTGAAGCGTGGTGGTGGCAGCATCATGCTGTGGGGGTGTTTCTCAGCAGCCAGCCCTGGAAGGCTTGTAAAGAGAGGGCAGAATGAATGGTGCAAAATACAGATATCCTGGGGATGATCTTATTCAGTCTGCAAAAGAACTACAGCTTGGGAAAACATTTTTCTCTTCCAGCAAGACAATGATCCAAAGCATACTGCAAAAGCTACACAGGAATGGTTTAGAAAGAACCAGGTGAATGTTCTGGAGTGGCCAAGTCTAAGCCCAGACCTCTATCCTGTAGAGAATTTGTGGCTGGACTTGAAAAGGGCTGTTCATGCCCAATACCTGCACAATCTGTTTGATTTGAAGGTGAATACTTCTGATAGGCACTGTAATGGCTTTCTTCTTCGGGTTCCGGTGACGTCACCATCCTGAATGGCTGCCTGAAGTAACAGCTCCCTCGCGAAAATAGTAATTTCGCCCCTTTAGACCGGCAAATACCAGATCTGGAGATATTGTTCAAACAGACAAAAGGGGCAAAAATGGGGAAGTCGCAAGAATAGAGAAGACACCGCCGTAGAAAATACAAATACAGAAAAACCGGGGAACAGCTCTCCTACAAAAACACAAGATGGTAAAGCTAATGCTAACCCAGCCTTCTCAGGTGACGCCGCAAGTTTGGCAAAAGTTTTGGAGGAGATTCGGGAATTCCGAAAAGACACAAAAGAACAGCTGAACGATATTAAATCAGAGATTACCAGCGTTAACCAAAAAATAGTGGAGATAGACCCAGCCACGGCGCTCGACATCGAGAGGACGCATCGGGCGCTGACACCAAGACCCACCGGAGACAGACAAGACAAAACGCGGTCAATAATAGTCAAATTCCTCCGCTATAGGGCTAAAGAAGAGATCTTACGCAAAGCTTGGGAAAAGAAGGTTTTTCTGAACGGGAGGCAAATATACTTTGACCAGGATTACCCTCAAGCAGTACTGCAGAAGAGGAAGGAATATGCAGAGGCGAAGCGGGTGTTAAAGCAGAAAAATATCCGCTTCCACACCCCGTTTCCGGCTAAACTACGAGTGTTTTATGAGGATGAAACACGTCTGTATGAGACAGCGGAGGAGGCGACCACAGACATGAAGGACAGAGGGCTTATAGGGCCTGTAGTTTTTCAGTCCGGGAGATGGGGGGAAAAGTATCTGGATCTCAACGACACCTTGCTGCACGTACGTGTTAAAATTACAAACGCAGACAGTACAAACTTGGCCAACGACGCGCCCGTGGCCTTGAATACAATTTTTGATCAGTGTGACGTTACTCTGGGAAACAGATTGATTTCGCAGTCCAGCGCCACACATCCTTACCGTGCCATGATCGAAGCTCTGCTCAACTTTTCAGAGGATATGCTCAAGAGTCAATCTAGCGTGGGTCTTTTTTTACAAAGATACTCCCGGGTGCTATAGACTCTATAGTGACCGTGAACGGACCAAACGAAGGTCTCAATAAAAGAGCCTCGTTTACGGCCCAGTCAGGAGAACTTCACCTTTTTCGGTCCTCTGCACGGGAACATAATTTTCTGCGAGAGGCTCATGCTGAATGCTGTCGACTTGAGAATCAAACTGACGCATGCCAGCGACGCCTTTTGTCTCTCGAGCGGCCATAACGCCACTTACCGCCTGAAAATACTGGGGGCCTCTCTCTTTGTGAAAGGTCACCGTCTCCCCCGCCGTGAGATTAGGTCACGCAGCGGCCCTACTCAGAGGGAACACTCTCTATCCCCCTCAGCCGCGTCAACGTGAAAACGTATTCCATCCCTGTGAATGATATGCAACCAGGAGAATCTGTTTCTAGGGTCCATGCCCAAGTATGTGGTTTTGGCTGTGCTTCATCACGAAGCTTTCACCGGAAGAAGAGATTTGTCACCCTTCAATTTCTGCCACAATAACCGAGTATCTGGCTCTCTGTCAGGACGGTAAACGGATTCCTGCAAAGGCTTTTCAGCCGCAATTTGGCGACTGATTAGCGGTCAGAGTTTTACAACATGTTTTTGGCTACGGGAAGACATCTGAAAGATTTACCTCTGTGCATCGACCGCGAGGGATTTAACGACGGGTACTCCGTTTGCTTTTAATCTCAAGCCCGCTGATGATAACGATGCATTGTCTCCCATGTCAAACGGTAATCTAAGGTTGGAGATGAGGTTCAGAGTGCCCCTTACGCACACCGCTACACTCATAGTGTACGCCTGTTATGATTCTATCCTGGAGATAGACTCTAAAAGACAGGTCCTGGTGGACTATTACTAATTTTGCAAGAGCGACATGGACAGTCTTCAACTGTAGAGTAGAGCCTTTTACAGGGCCTGCTGGGAGATATGTTTTGTGGAGTGTGGGCGTCAGAATCAACTACCCTCATTAACGAGTTTCAGACTCCCGGCCTACTTTATCGTCAACACACACCCGGCCTACATGCCCGTGGAGCATTGGTTATCTTTAACGCTGGAAAAAGACGGCGAAGCCACCTTCTTTGACTCTTATGGATTTCCGCCAGACTTTGCCTATTACCCGTCGAGCATTTTAAAGTTTCAATCGTCCTTTTGTGGTCATCACTGCGCTTTTTATCTTAGCCATCGTGCCTGCAGATTATCTTTTGAGCAAGTATTGGAGCTGTGCGAAGACAATGTGATTAAAAAATGATCTCAAGGCGTACAACTTTGAAAAAATATCGACGCTGTATCAAGAAACCTACCAGATCCTCCAGACAGGGAAACTGCTCTTTCCAGTTTTTTAAACAGTGCTGCAACGCGTGATTATGTTTCTATAATTTTTTTTGTAACGTTTATAATTTTATCTTATCTTATGTACCTCCTAAACATAATGAATATGAAGAAAAAGAATCTGTACGCTTGAATAATGATGAATAAACATTTATTGAATAAAGACATTCTGGCATCTTCATTTATTTACTGTGAAATCCATTGGGGTGACAAGATTTTTCTTCCTTGTCCAGTCTCCCAGTCAGTTTCTCGTTCCTCTCCTTCTTCCGGAATAATCCAACGAGACGTTTTCTTTTTCTTTATCCTTCTTCCTTCGCCGCAGTCGGTGTCTTGTACCTCGTACGTGTCCCTCTTGAGCCGTCTGTATTGATTACGAGCCTGAGGGTTAATCACAGAGGATAAAGGGATGTTCAGCTCCAACAAAGTAGTTAAAAACCATCCCTCAGGCGGTGACACGTGGGATTTTTTTTATTTTTTTATAAGGGAATGAAAGGTGTTTGAATAAATCAATCATGTGAGATCCTTTCACCACATTACGCCTATAAATAAATTCCCCCTTTGAATTCCAACCGGCGTCGCTTTTGTATAATTTCCTCAAGATGTAATCAGCATTTTTTGCGATCTCTCGGGAAGGCTTTTCAAAACGTCGTCGGTCGTACCGTCAGATACCCGGTCAAAACCCCGGTCATAAACTGGAACACCATCGTCGTCATCATCATGCTCATCATAACGTCCGTCCCAGCCATCCCACCGTGTCACCCCTCTCTTCGACAGGGTCATGCTGCAAGGTCAAAGTCACTCGACGCTGGTCTTTTTTTAAATTTTTTTATCCTGCTTCATAAAGGTTAAATGGCGTTGCAACAAAGTGTTGTACTTTTTCATGATTCAATCCGGGGTCATTTAAAACTGCTCTCATTCTGTCATTCAAATCTCCCTCCGCAGTTTCTCTGACGGATAAAGGCGGTTGTGTTAACCGGTTGATTTGTTGGGGTGATACCAGATACATTTTCTGGGCCTTCTTCAGAGTCATATTTTTCAGTTTCGTCTCACCAGTCCTCCTAAAAGATTCCCGATGAGAGGTACAGCGGCTGAAAGTAAAGGTAGAAGAAACCTGCCCGACTGTTTCTCGAGTCAACTTTTTACGTTTTAAACCGACTTATCGGCCAGCAGTCTGATGATTCCTCTCTGCCTTTTCAGCTTTTTGAATCGAGAAGGAGTCCGAGGGATGTTTCCCTTCAAAAGATTTAACTAACTAATATCCGAAAGGCAGAGTTGTTCCGTCTGCAAACAGACGTCTTTTGTCATACACCACCCTGAGCTTTTTTGAAATGTCAGGTTTTTGTTTTTTTTAGCACAAAGCCCTTTTTATCACGTCCTATGTTGTGCTGAGGAGTCTCAATCACGCCCTCTCGTGAACCTTGCAGGTAAGCCTCCACCAGGTCAGTGATGCTGTCAAAGTTTCCCCGCTCGACGCATTCTCCGGTCTGAGTGATACCTTTGACACGCATCACCACTTTCTTTTGATTTCTCGTCTGGTAGGTGTATGTCTTGGGACCTGTGGACACAAACTCTTGAATGTGATCTCCCCCCAGTTCGTCGGTCAGATCCCCCAGGTAATTCCCCAACTCTAGGGGGGTCTCGCCTTGCCTCACCACATAAATCAGGCTATCTGTGTCAATGTAGAGAACTCTCTCCTGCAACTTTTCCAGATAGCCGTAGAGTTTCAGACGTGCGTAGGCTGTGGTGAATGCTGCGATGAAAATATTGCTGGTTTTACCCGGCGGATGGATGCCTTTGTATTTCCACTGGATCAGGGCTCTGTCGCCGTCCAGAACGTTAAAGTACTCCACTCGGTATTTGCCTGAAAACTGAAAAATTCTTCAGGTTCAGAGATGATGCTGGTCTGAAGCAGATTGTGCCTTTGTGCAAACTTTCCCCAAGAAGCTGTTGAGGCATAGTTTAGCAACCTGTCTCTTGGCGGGATTGACCTCCATTTTATTCGCATCTAGCATGATCCCCTGATGGGCGTGATAGTACCTGATGTATTTTTCTCTGCTTTCCTGATCGGTTGCCTCTGGCGGGTAGCCCGAGGCTTCCTGTTTTCATTTTAGAAACGTGTGTATGTATTCTACAAACATGGTATCGCTACTTTTGAGCAAAGTGCCAAACTTCTGTGATTTTACTCACTCTCAACCCCAGCTCCAGTGCTTTGTTGAACTCTACCGTGACCCAGACCCCCGCCAACGCTGTGGCTTTGTCATCGTGCAGGCACGGACCCTCTTGATTATTTGTGTCTGCGCATGTGCGACATAGTGGAAAGAGTAATTTACCTTTCTCGGGGGCTCTTTTTTCCCCATGTTACCGTACAAAAGCCAGGGAGGTAGACGGTAGCCTTGATGAAGCCAAAATACCGCCGTGGGTCTTCAAAACCCCTGTTGATGAAAGTGGGATGACCGAGAGGGTAAGAACAGGTGCTGTTAACGTAGGGATACAGAGAGGTGAAATCGACAGTGCACAGTTTCGTCAGTCCCTGCGGAGTGTCTCCGCATCAGAGCACTTGTTCTACCTCCGTAAAGAGCGTGGCGTGGAGAGAGGTTCAGGGGGGTTAAAAACAGAAACTGTTTCACCCCGTCGCATGATTTTTTTCAGTTCCTCCCAGTTGTGCTCCCACAGGACGGTGACGTGGACGCCGTGTTCTGTCTTTAGTGCCAGCACTCTCTTTGAGAGGGGTGAAGTACAGGGAACTTTACGCAGTGACCAAAGAACAGGTATCTGTAGGGCTTAAACACCTGGGGCAGCCGTGAAATTCCCAGACATGTTTTACACCGGCAATCTCGGCATAGCTGTCGACAAAATAACGGCCCAACTGTTTTTCTCCCATATTCAGGGCATGCTGGATAAAGATGTTTTGTTCGCACATTACCCATTCTAGCCATTGGATGGATGAATTTGAGAATCTTTTACACCGATGCTCGTAGTTGTAGGGGCACGGTATGGCTAGAGTAACAGGAGACAAGAAATTTGTGAGAAACACTTTCATACAGGCCGAAGCAATGGTGATACAGCTGAAAGGGTCGACTCCCGTACCGCCGAGAAACTCTTCTCTAAAGACGCCGCAACCCCTGGAGAGAATGTCGACGTTGTTTTTACAGTAACGCACGGCTTCTTTTCTAAAGTTAAAGGTACCGTGACGGACGTCGTTATACCAGCTGTAAAACTCTTACCACTCATGCTGCGTCATGCTGTCTACGTTGTAGTACGAGGGTGAAGGATGGGGCCCTACGTACTGGAGGTGGTTTTTCCAGCTGAATTTGTGAGGGAAATACCCCTTGCTCTTGTTCCGACAAAGCCTTTGATTTTTTTTTTTTATCCCATAGTAGTGGTTTTGCAGTAAAAAGAGGATGAGAACCGTCTGAGAAGTTTGTCTCAAAATGAGATTGAAAGCAGATCGACGGTGGTCGGTCGTTCTGTAAAACACTACAATTTTACGACCAAGAAACTCTTCAAATTTTCGTATATCGCTAAAAGTGACGGGAGTCTGCTCTAAGCCCGCTCGGTGTTGCAACTCCCTCGCCCACCTCTCACTCTCACCGTCAACTCAGGATCGGCCACGTGAGCCAAGCTGATGGCAAAGCACAGCTGATCGTTTCTATTTTCAACAACGTACAAGTGACGTCTTTTCATATTTACAATTTCACCGTCCAAAGTTTTCCCCAGTTTACGCTTGATACCTCCCCTAGGGTTCTGCGCTATCTGAACAATAAATTCGAGGCTTATGTTTGTGGCGATATCCGTGTTGGATTGTACCAGACGATCGAGCAAATTTTTCAAAAGCCGGGAAAATATTTTCAGCGTCCACCGAAACGGCGATGTGATCTCTTACATTTTCCCCCACCACTTAGAGCTGTACCACGTCATTAATCGTGCCTCTTCAGCCAATTCTTGAATTTGCCCCATCACATCTCTGTAAAATGTTGTGATTGTTAAGGGAATTTTTAAAAGAAAACCCTTGAATTAGGAGAACCGGATTCAAAGTATCAAAAGTCTAAGTTGAATTTATTGTTCTTGTACAAGAGGAGCGTTTCACAGTGCAACACATCAAATGAGTTACAGAGAAAAAGGCTCCCTGAGGAGCTCTGACAACTGGTTCTTATACCTTTTCCCTAAAAATGGGCTGTCTCAACCCCTGCCAATTGTAAACAGACAATTTACATATTTACTTCAAAGACTATTATTCTTCTATATGCCCCCTAATCTAATTGTCACCCCTCTTATCCGTATCTGACCTTTATTCCTAAATTTTACCTTGCCCTGTCTTGTGAGTATCACCAGAAGGAAGTGTACTTATTTTGTGAGTATCATCAAAAGGAAGTGTACTTTACGACATGTAATAAATGGGAACACATGAACATCGTAAAAGTTGAAGCATCTAAATAGCAGTGCAGTCTCAATTTTTATAACATTTCCCCCCTGTTTGTACTATTTTAGAAAGGTACAAAATATAATTACAAGTATAAAAATTAATCAGTGTTCAATAGTTGTTACAAGTAAGCATCAATAGCGTATAGTTGTTACAAGTAATCATCAATAGCGTGGGAGTGAAAAACCTGTCTGGTAGTTTAACATTCAAATTGTTTCATATTATTACTTTCTAGACAGGAAAATTCTCCACACCGCCCCGCTGCCCCGGCGGCCACTAACTTGTGTTAGTACTTGTTACAATCACTTCAGTATACGTAATCACTCACAAAGATGTAAAATATAAATGCAAAAAAACGTTCATTCGGATAACAGCAAATGTATACATACATTTATGAATCTAATAAAAAGTAAATAAATAAAGGCGGGCTGATCGTCTCATCGGACCCTCTTTCCCTGCCTACGGGTGTTGTCCCTAAGATGAGAAATAAACAAAAACCTTTAAATGTATATACAATTTGCCATCAGTCCTTTTCTCTTAAGTATACATTACATCAGAACACTTTAACTTCATTTCAGATTTTCTATATGTTCTTCATTGTGTTGTGGAACAAAGACTAAACAGTGTCATTCTCAGTAGGTGCTTCTCCTCTCATGGGCGCGTAAATTAACTCTCCTCCTTGCTGAGCTGAAAATATTCGTCATACTCGTTTTCATTCTCACTCAGTCCTTCGGTCATCTCATTTCTCTCAAATTCATCAACTGTGGAGACAGGCTGAATTATCTGACAGTTCGTCTGACAGTGAGGTCAGTGCTTCTGTGATGCTGCCATCAGGTGCTGTGTTATTTGGGATGAAGGTACAACATAGATCTCCAAAAATCTTACACACCCCTCCTTTTTCAGCCAACAGCATCTCCAAAGCTAATCTGTTCTGCCAGGCCATCAAACTAGTTTTATCTAATTGTTCGTGGATCCCTCTAAATCCATCACGGGTGTAATTAATAAAATGTTGTTGGTTATAGTAGATATAATTTATCCAATCCTCATTTTTATTTATTGTAACCCACCAAGTAAAAAATTATTCAAAACCTGCTGCCACCTGATTTCTAGCTTTAAACTCATTTGGTACTCCCCTAGGAACACCAATTGAATCTAAATAGACTCTAGAATCAAATGAAGAGAGTATTATCTTATCACGTTTAACTCGATGCATGTCTTCTACAGTTAGTTCAGGAAACTGTGGACTCATAGGAAGCAAATATGTAGGCATCATTAAATGAATTAGAGCACAGGTACCATATCAAAGTTTAGGCAATTTAGGTCTTAACCTCTGTCCTCCACAATACCACCATATATCCGATCGTGGATAGTCACCAGCTCATCAGTGATCCCAAAAGAATTTTCTCCTACCACAATTATGGTACCACATCCTGTCAGGGATCCTGTGTTTTGTCCTCCACTTGTTCCCTGTTTCCTAGACAAACAGGTATAATTCCCCTCATATGGTGTGAACCATGGCGGGATAGTCTCAGTGGGAACAGCTGGATAAAGATACTTGAGAGTGGTACAGTTATTTTTTGGAGAATCCGTTTTGTATAATACAAGCAAGCATTTAAAACCTTTAAGATCATTTCTAGAATGTGGCCCATCATCACTATATATGACTTCTGGAAATCCAAATCTTGGTGCAATATGTGTTGCTAAAACTTTAGCTACTGTTATTGCATCATTTCGTGTGGTTGGAATAACTTCAATCCATTTTGAATATAAGTCTATGATCACTAGACAATACTTCTTTTCACATTTATTTAATTCTATGAAATCCATACATGTTGTATGAAATGGATAGTGAGCATTGGGCATTTTACCTGGTCTTGGTCGTAATCTGCCTTGAGCATTCTGTTTTCCACACACTAGACATGATGCACAAAAAAAAAAAAAATCTTTATAATTTTGGAATCCATTAGCTCATCATACATCCCCCCCTGTTGACGCATGAGTTAATCCATGCGCCAATACCGCTGCAAATCGAAATAAATTTTTCGGGAGTATGTACTTGCCCTCTGGTCATTTCCATAACTCATCATCAGACAATGTCGCCCCCCCTGTTCGCCCAAGATCGTTTTCCTAATTCAGGTTAACTGCAAAGGAAAATCTGTTCCTTTTTCGTTACATCCCACAACTGTTCTATAGGCTCCAGTATCACACAAGATTATTTTTTTGCACACACTGTTTAAATATGTTTTTATTTATTTATAAAACAACAAATTAGTATCTGCAAGAGCCATTTCCTCCACAGAGAGCAATAGAAATCTGTTACAGACATGAAAACAAAACTGTTGTGACCCACAGAAGGACTTTACATTTCTTTTTGTCTTACTACATAGTGCAATAGACAAATTGCACAATTAGTGCAATGGACAAATGGCAAAAAAAGAGATTACTTCCAAACGGCCAAATACTGAAAAATCCTCACAAGACATCCCTCTAACTGAGCAGTTTATTCTTGAGAGAGTGGACCCTGGAAGTGCACATCTCGGATCTGATTCCCAGGTGCTGAATCACCTCAAAAGTATATTTCAAGTCTTTCGGCATTGTACACAGGTATCACCAATGCGTGGCGACGCTTCCTAACAGAGCTTTCAAAGGAGCTTATGACCTACATCACTGAAGCAATTGGAAGGTGTGGAGTGACAAAAGCTGTAATCCAGCCACAGGAGAGAAGCACACAGGGCCAAAAGAAGAGCATGAGATGTCAGATGTGTCCAAGAAACAAAGATCGCAAAGCCACCAAATGCTGCTGGAAATGCAGTATTCCTGTGTGCAATGATCACAGCCAGAAGCAAGTAGTTTGTAACAGCTGCACACAGTGAGAAGACAGAAGACGTTTGTGTCTGTACATGTACGTGGACAGTGTTATGGTCCCCGCACTTACTGTATGTTCATTCTGTTCGTCCTCCATAGTCAAACAGACAGACGGACAAACAATTGATTTTGACATTTTTTGATACCTGATTGATTTCCTTTGTGATAAAATGTGAATAAAATGTTATAAATTAGCATCAAAAATGAAATCACTCTTGTTATTTAAAATGTAATAAAAATCTTTTACCAAAATTAAAGTTAAAGTTAATTTCTTAAGTTTGTTGCAAAAATGTATTTATTCTAATTTGGGTCATTTTGAGTCATCCACTCATTGAAGACTGTAGGTATTGGTAGGTCATGCATCCATGGGTTAAAACCTGCTCTTATGTTTATGGAAATACTGCATGTGTTTTTCAGAGGAAGGAGAGGAACACACCATTTAAAGTAAAATAACAGTTCAACTATACCTTAATGAAGCAAAAAAAACTTTTGGTGTCACCATCAGTTTGCCTGCTTTTGTATATGGATACAGGGGCTGATATCCATTTAGTTCATGTAATTCCACAATGGCAAGTTCAGAAGACTGTTTTTTTCATCAACTCGTAACTTCGCAGGTGCTCAATGAACCATGCATATGGTTCTATGATGAAAGACACTTGCTGGATACAACTACGATTTTGACCAGCTTCCCAAAGTCAGGAAGGCCACTGGTGTCCTCCACAGACAGAAACATACCCTCTGAATACTTGGTGCCATAAAGGCAGGCATGGGTTGCAAAAGACACAATACTTATGTTTCCATATTTCAGCTCTACAGCCCGCCTCATGGAGGTGCATCGGGTGAAACAACTGGGGTCCGTTTCACAAAGAAGGTCCAACAAACTCAGAGTAGATCAACTCAGAGTTAAGGATTTGACTCAGAGATAATTAATTCATTGTAATTGCACAATATGTTTGTGTTGATTGTTCTGTACATGTGACATCCATTGCATGTCTGTCCGTCCTGGGAGAGGGATCCCTCCTCTGTGGCTGTTCCTCACTTCATCTGCATAATCTCATGTGGGTGCCTCATTTTGATCACGTTTTACATTGTAAAGTAAAATATGTGGCTGCTTGACTCTGAACTTCTTTGATCCCTAACATAATGCTCTTTTAACACTCAAAATGTCTTTTAATTTATATTGTGTTAAACAATGAAGCCTAATAAACTAACCCAGATTTTTACTCAGCCAACAGAAAGAGGGCAGAGGCCCGAAAAACCACCACCTCTAACAGAGGCAGAGGAGCTGGCCCTGAGCCAGAATGTGGGAATGCCAGTGGCAGAAGGAATCCCTGGTGGGAGCTCATCCTCTGAGCCCCCCCCCCAAGACAATATTTCTTTCCCTGTCATGTCTTTCATTTTTTCCCAACAGATTCTGATGGTGCCATATGCCTGGAGGAGCCCCCTTACGCAACAGCACTCTGCAACTGTAAGTAGGCAACACTCCAAAGAATTTGCTGAATGGTAGTTTAAGTATAGTGAAAAATGTCACTCATCTAGGACGAAGACAATGAGGGGGAAACCATGTCTGCTGCCTTCACAGAGGAGGATCCTGGAAGGCCTATTGAGGTAGAGTCTTGATGTGTTACCAAGATTTCTCTTCCCATTGACATTTCTCAGCATTGTGGTGAAGTACAGAGTGACACTGAAGTATTAACACATTCTCATCCTTTGCTCAGAGTGTGGCTGAGCAGCAGCAGGAGGCTCCCTTGACTTTAATTGCACAGATTCACACAGTGAGATAGCTGTTCAGGAAACACCAGAGGTTCATTGTGTGGAATTCGTGTGCAACTGGTTAATTTCATGTCCTCCTTATGTATTCCCAGTTACCAGTAAAAGAAATGTATAAACTTCACCTCCTAAAAAACATTCAGAAGACTAATAAGGAAATGATATACCTGGACCGCCAGATTCGAAAGGCAGATTTGGAAATCCAAGTACTGGAGCATAAGTTAAAGGTGGGTGCATGGTCACATGTCAGTTATGTCAATGATGTTAACTATTGGAACATTAACTTAACTAGCTTTTGTATTTGTAGGAAATAAAGAAGACCAACTGAAATGTGATAGAAGTCCAAAAAGGTATGCAAGTGCAGAGGGAAGGTCTGGTATTTCATCCAGGAAGATGGTGTCCTCCAAAATCACAGCAATGCTCCGCACCATTGCTGATGAAGTTGGTGCAACGCCTTCCTCCAGAACAAGTAGTAAGCCCACAGCCACTCCAGTGGTTGCCTCCTCTTCGGGATCACACTCCTGTAAAACAAGAACAGTATTTACATAAGATTTTAAGTCAAATATTTCACTACAGTACAAACTACATGCTTACATAACAAGGCTCGGAAAGGAAAGACAAATCTGTCAAAGGACTGCCCATCTTCACCGGGGTGAGTAATTAAAACAGGGGTCACCAATCCTGGTCCAGAAGGGCCGGTGTGGGTGCAGGCTTTTGTTCCAACTAACCAGGAACACACCTGATTCTACTAATCAACCACTAGAGCCATTGCTATGGACCTTCATTAGTAGCGGACCCCCCCTCGGACAATTGCGCGCGGACCCCCGTTTTGAAAATGGCCGACATCATGCCATGCCACCGCAAGTGAAATGACGTGCTGGCGGGCAGCCAAGCAACACAGGCGGCGGGCAGGCGAAACGAGGCCGGTAGAGGAGGGAGGCACCGCTGAGAATTTGCATGTGTGACTAAAAGCGCGACTGTAAAATAGGTCGTGAGGGAACTGAAAGCAGCGCTAACTTTCTAGCATGCAGGCCAGTAATGATAGATAAACTGAGAAAGTAGCCAGTTTACACATTCGATATTCATCTATATGTTCTCAACCCATTTTAGACAGAATACTTACATTCACATTTGACGGAAGATTATACCGGATTCAAATCGGCATCTTGCTTTGTTCACAGTTGTCATTCTCCTTCAACTTTTCTTCTTCGGTGCAGTGCTACTACAGACTGGGTGCTAACAGACAGACCATACTTGCCATCGCCACCCAGTGGCCAATGTCAGAGCTGCAATATGGGTTATTTCTTTGGGATTTGTTGTACCAACAACAAATTGCAAATCCTGGTAATTTACAATAACAAATTTTGTCATAATCGAGGTGCACATTATTGCTTTAACATTTATTTTTTAGTTAGATATAAATATTTTAATTTCCATGTTCAAACCATTTAGTATACACACTCTGGTGAATAGATTGTCGTTGTCTTTTTTACAGTGTAATATCTGTCAAAACATTCTCTTTTTATACTCAGTAATATTGCTAACCTGCTGACAGTTAACCTGATTCAATCATTCAATCCACCAGCTGTTTTTTTTTTTGTTTGTTTTTTTATAATATCACTATTTTCTTTTTGGGTTGCAACTAAAACCAATTAAATGTGTTGCTGACATCAAATTCAAATTTCATATTTTTTTAAGACACATTATACATTTAATTAAGTTATTAGTCTACATTAGTTTAACATATTCAGTAAGGCAGTGGCGCTCTCATTGGCAGAATGTGCGCAGGGAGCATTCGCTCGGTGGTGTAGGAGTTTTATTTGCACTGAGCATGCGCGCTTTGCACACAGCACAGAGGTTTGAAGTGTAGCACAGTGGTCTCCAACCTTTTTATCATCACGGACCGGTCAACTCTAGACAATTTAACAGCGGATCAGGGGGGCCCCGTGACTGGTGGCTATCGTTACCGTTACGCCGCGAAAGTGACACAGACGTCACGGAGAGAATCATTTCTCAAAATAAAAGGTTTTTCAAAATAAAAGATCGTCCATACTCAGATAATACATGGAACGGAAATAGTTAATTATTTCTTGTGCGGCCCGGTACCAATTGATCCGCGGCCCGGTGGTTGGGGACCACTGGTGTAGCAGACCCTCAAGTGACACCAACGAAAAAATATTTAACAGGGATGAGAAGACAGGCGGAGAGAGCCGGAGATAAAGAGACAAACGAAAATCTCCCGAAAGCTAAGACGAGGAAATATGGCGAAGCGTGATTTTATGTACTGTATTTTACGCTATATAAGGCGCACCTAAAAATCGTAATTTTTTTCAAAATCTTGCCATGCGCCTTATAATCCGGTGCGCCTCATATATGAATCAATACTGAGCCGCAACAGGTCTCGGAACTACAGTAAGCAGCCGCTAACTCCATTTCCCCAGTAGAAGTAGTGCGCGGTGCATGCTGGGATATATAAAACGGCGTTTTATTCCATTTGTGTGTGTTTGTTTTACGGAAGTGTACCGGCGGGCGCGGTGGACAGCCCAACATACTGGTGCACAGGAGCGGGGTGGATGGCCCACCATACTGCCAGCTGCGGCGGTGGGCGCCTCTGCGATCGACTTGATCACGTCTGGCGATCGACCGGTAGCTCGCGATCGACGTATTGGGCACCCTTGTTTTAGTGGTACGCACTACCGGACCATACCGGCTTACTTTCACTCCTCTGCCAACCACATGCAGTCATCAAAAGAGCCACATCTGGCTCGCGAGCCATAGGTTGCCGACCCCTGATCTAATGGATGCATAACATAAACCCAGCCTCTAATGTAGGGCCTTAAAACGAGGTGCTCCTTATATATGGAAAAAGTTCTAAAATATGTTGGGGTTTTTTCAGTATCATATGGTTTGACATGGTCAGTCAAAAAATGTTTATAGTTTAATTAAGGATTTCATTTTATTTTTGAATTTCAGATGCACTTTAAAAAAAGAAATAGAACAGCTTTATTAACTGTAACAGAAAAGATTTATTCTCTTATACGTTAATAAGGATACAGTGTTATGCAGGGGGGGGGTGTTTTATTCTTCCTAGGGGGGGCATGACAGAAAATAATTGAGAAGCACTGATCTAAAGGAGCAGCAGACAGCACTGCAATCCCCTGTATCCCTCTTCAGTGATCTCCGCGGATAACACTACAATGAAAAGAAAATTTTGATTGACAATAAGGAAGCTTATATTGATCACTGTCAATTCTCAATCATGCATTTTGAACATGTAACTGGATTTGTGATAAAAAAGGGTTTTTATATTTGATGAAAATGCAATAATTACATGACACTAGTGTGACAGTGTCATTACATGTCACTATATGCCATTTTACTGCTCAGTGGCATTGATTTATCTATACATAGTATTGTATCACTGAGAATGCATCTTCCTCTTAAGGGGAGATATGTGGAACCTACTGTGGTTCTTGATGTCCTCATCCATGCGATGAAGGAGATGATCCAGTTTGTCCAATGCCTTTCTTAAGTAATTACTTCTCCTTCACAATGATCAGCCGTTCTTCCTCCATTCGCCTAACCAGCATGACCTGATCAAACAGTCGCCTCTTCAAGCGTAGACTCACCACTGTTTTGGAAAAGAGAGCTGATATGATGGCAATAGCAGTTCTTTTGGGTGGCTGTGCATGCTTGTGTCCAAGCTTGTGTTTAGGGCAGGGATGGGGTCTCCAAAAAATAATTGCGGGGCCTATCACCATGGTATTAAAAAATCACACACAAAAAACACTTGATTACCATCTCCTTGCACATCCCAAGGCAGAATGAGATCCTCCAAGAGACTGCATGCTGCATCGTATCAATTTTTTCTTCAAATGCAGCATCATCGTTGTACTGCATGATCCTCTCTCGGAGTTTCTTCTTACCCTCAGTTAGTCTCCTCCGTTTCCGCTGCCTCGTTTTGTTGCTGTCTGTTAGATTAAAAGAAATATTAGGAAAAGAACGAAAAAAAAGCATAAGCTGTTGAGTGGTGTAATACTTCATACCATTTTGTCGATAGAGGTCATGTTTCTTCCTTCGAAGGGAATAAATCATGTCATCTATCTCTCTCTGGAGCTCCTCCTGGCTACTGTCAGCACCAGGTCTCTCTTGAAAAATAGAAACAAGGTAAGATGTAAAACTTAATGTAGTCAAATATCACTGACACACCAACATCATTACATACCAGTGGCTGCCCATTGCTTCACATGCTCCACCTACTGCTCTGTGTCCTCCTGAGAGATGTTGAGCTCCTGCTTGAGATTTAGGAGATTGGCTGCTTCCAAATCTGCTGATAAAACTGAGGGATAAATACAAGAATAATACAAGATAATACCCCACCCGCCCCCGCTGAAGAAGTCAGTAACCCAGCGCAGCCCAGATACATGAATGGGGGCTGTATTGTGTACCCTAATTAGAGTAAAAAAAACTTACTTTGACAAATCTCTTTGCCAGTGTCTTGTGGAGACTCTCAACCTTTCGATGGTTCCATCCCATGGCAAGCACAGTTATCATATCAGCTCTTCCTGCAAAAAACAAACAACCAACCCCCCCACCCCAGAAATTATGCAAACGTAAAAAATAAAATAAATGTTATCATTTGACGCTATTTCCATGCATACATTTTGCTTTTACCAACCTGACTTGGTCATGTACTTTGTAGTGAGAGCTGCTCTTGAGAGGAAGCTATTAACCTGTTCCACTTCCTCACCAATCGTATTTCCTGCACCTTCCTGGTTTCTTCCACCCTACCTCACCTATTCCAAAAACAGACAATAAGATTATAGATCCTACAGGAAACTTGAGAAATGCATAACACGATTACATATAATAATCCAAATTATTTCATGGGTGTGAACTAACATTTCTTTGCTTGAAGAGATAAACGTAAAGCTAGATTTCTAGTGAAGGAGAAGAGGTAAGAGATTTAAAATCAGTGTTGTGACACAAACAATTAATTTGCCACTGTACCTCACATTTGCCAGTGTGAGCCTTGGCATGCATTACAGAAAGAAAGGGCTTCATCTCTGTAAGAGGTTGGAGCTCAGGCAACTTCTCTGCCAATACCTGTAGTAGAAAAACCACCACAGCATTTGAGGTTCATAATGGTAAGGACACAAAGCAGGACTTGCAGTGAAAAGGTTGGTATTGGTAGTGTTTTCAACTTGAGTCTGTGTGTTCATATGTCTTAAGAAAGATTTTCTCACCACAATATGAGTGTGGTCTGACCAATGTAACAGAGCTCTGATAACCCATGCAATAAGAACTCAGTAGTAATGGCTGTTTCAACCAACTCTTTCTGCAAGAAGAGTGGTTAGGCGGATTTGGTCAACAAAGGCTGACACTTTGGCATCCTGTGCAATGAAGAGTCCATTAAAGAGAGATGGTTCATCTGTCCTGGTAGAATAGAAAAAAGTGCTACAACATAATCACACATCCTCAAACATTTTATTGTCTAGAAAATGCTTGTGACAGGAATTATATTTAAGTCATAGGCGATCAAATTATATTAGTCTTTATGTCACCTGTAGAAAAAAATCAACCTACGCGTTAAAAACTGTAGTAATAATGTGTAAAAGTAACATCCTTGAGGTTGAAAATTATCTTAAGTCAGTGATTTTAAAAGTCAGTGTCATAAAATCAGAGTAATGTTGAACATTCATCAGTTTTATATATTATGTTAAATTCAATGTACAATGAATCATGTCAATTGTACATATTTATAGGGGATCACAAATCACAGTTTTCTGATTGTCTTTTTACAACACTTTCAAATTAAGAAAATTATTGAGACAACACAAAGATTTTTGAAATTGTATGTAAATGAAAAATTAAATGTATTGGCAGTGAGGTCCTGTATAGTAAATAGATTAATTACTAAAATGAGGAAGTGATTCCACTGACCCTTTGGACTTCTTGAAACGATAATGTTTCCTGTTACCATCTGCAGAAATGGCCAGCATGTCTGGTGTGCATGCTGGACATTTAAATGGCTCCACCTGGCACAGATCATCTTTCTTAAAATTGCAGAGGGCAAATTCTCGAAAGGCTCTGTGGAAGGTATCACCACAAATACTGCCCATCTGGAGACAAGGATGGTAGTATTCTGGTTAATACAAGACTTTGATATTTGGAACGTAAAAAAAAACTTGGTAAGATAAACAGAGGTCTTACCCGTCCTGTGCTAATGGATATATGCTCAAGCATTCTCAGGAATGCTTGTTGAGATAATGCTGGGCTAGCCAACTTCATCTCCTCAAATGATGTGAAGACATCAAACTTGAAAAGGAGTTGGCAGCTGGTGGTTGCTGGCCAGTATCTGCATCCAAGCAGGTCATTTATCACTGGGGTCCACTCGTAGTCACAACAGGCAGGCACAAGTTGTATGGGCCTGAAAACAAAACTATATTTACTATCTGACCAGTATCTGTACAACACAGGACAAACGGATAATAGTAAAATATGCTTGATAATATAATTCACCATTTGGTGGGTAAGTAAGAGGAAGTGATGACGCACCATTGATAGTCTGTTTACCAGGGACAATGGTGAAGTCTTGGTCTGTGCCGCAGGTGCAGACTTGTAGTGGTAAAGGAATAGGAAGCACGCACACTGCAGTAAAGAAAATGTACGAAATTAGAAGTAATGTCTGCATTAGTCAAATATAGTCAAAACAGTCAAATGAAAAAGCAGAAAAAACAGTTAAAGCAAACTTGGCTTGGCTTATTAAAAAGTCACATCTACTACGTTCTTTTAACATACCTTGTTCTGCACGTTGATGTTGACAACTTTGGTCTATCATCACTGAGGATGTGGGAGGAATAGGTTGGAAAAAACCATAAATCATGGCTTCTCTGTCATGGTAGACATGTTTTTTGTGGACCTTGGAGTCACAAGCAGGACAGAGAAACTGAGTTCCTGAGGGAACACAGTCCAGGCAATGGACCACAGCGTCAGCAGTTTTGTTCTGAAGCCAATTTGCAGTTCAAGAGCTCTGGCATTGCAGCTCTGAACTTTTTTTGAGCAGTCAACTGTCTTTGGGTCCATGCAGACATGGTGGGTGTCTCTTCCACTTCAGTTGTGGCAGGGACAATGACCTAGGACAACAGGTCTCTTAATATCTGAAGACGTTGGTCTAAATGAACAAAACATACATGATGTGTTTCAATAAAATAAAAAAGCATGCATTTTCTGCATGGTTTTGTCACTGCATATATGCATCAAACATATGGGCAATAAAGTACACTACAGTACAGTTGTAGTAGTACAATATCCAGATGCCTATATTTTACATTTTAAAACTGAAATAGTAATGATGTAGTAATGATGACTATGTAAGACGTCATAATTCAATATGCATACCAAGATTTGGGACGTCTTGAGAAATTTCATCCTCATGTAGTTCCTCAACTCTTGGGAGCTCCCGAGAGCTGGAAGGTTTTACTGTAAACACAAAATGTTGCGATGTAAGAACTCTATCTGCTGACCAACAGCATTAAAAATTGTGAATTACAGTATAACTGTTATCTTTTACTGACCTGATCGATTTTTCCTCACATGTAGCGATATGATGTTCCCATTCCGGTCCCGCTTCCTCCAGGTAACCTTGAAGCCTTCAGCTCTCTTTTGCTTCCTTTTCTTTGGGGGCTAAAAGTAAAAAAAAATGTGGTAAAATATTTGCCTTTATTGCGGCACATACACACACATGTACTCTCACATGTCCAGCCCTAACCCACACACACACAAAACACAGATTTGTTTCGTTATAAAGGCAAATATAATAGAGAAACAACATAGGAAAATTTTATGTTTGCTTCCAACTCATCTGCCAAGGCTTTCCCCTTCTCCATCCACTCTTTCAACGACTCCATGACAAGGAAGGAAGGAAGTCAAGGAAAGTCAAAGTACATATAAAGACAGAGAGGGGTAAAGTGAAACGAGAGACAAAAGAAAAGCTATGTAAGAAGAAATGAGTGAGAGACAAGGAATGAGATATTAGTTCTTAAAAGAACTGTTGGTTTTAAATTACTGCAATGATAGATAATGAAATGTGGAATGATGTTCAACCTGCAAGCAAACAAACAGACAAAAGGACCTAGGATTAAATCTTTTTCTTGTTACCACTGAAATAAATATTTAGTTACATAACAAGTAAGTTATGACAAAGGAAGGAATTAGCTGTGTGCGGGGCGGCTCAGTTATGAAAATATCAGACTAGTTTCTCTTAATTGTAATCGCGAAGTGTACGTCTGTTAGAACGCACGTAAAGTTCCCCCAAGACTTAATCTTCAAGAATGAGGAGAGGAGACGGTCAATGCTTTTATGGGCTTTATTCCAGTATTAACAGCATACACCTGTGTGGTTACGTATATGAGAGTGTGTGTGGTTGTTTCTCTGGACGCATACTGAACCACAAACGGCAGATCAACAGATAAAAAGTAGTAAACACAACTTCTGCTGCCGGCTACACACACGTCTCTTCGTTATCCGTCTGTCTTTCTCTCTCACGAGCAACGGCACACTAAGTCACCTGCTCTGTCATACAGCCTTCAGAACAAGCTGTGTCTTTTTGACCATCACATCTCTGACAATACACTAATTAAACTCAACTTAAATTAGAAATGCCACACATGCCATTTGTCCTAGAGCTACATAAGATAACTTGGCTGAACTGTTTGCTAACAGTCGCACCTTTCAGGTAAAATACTTTCAGAAGCATGAGCTAGAGCCCTGCACTCCCGTGAAAGCAGTGCGGCGCGGGACAAATGTTGAAAGCTCAGTGCGGGCGCGGGTGGGAGAGGTGATAAGCTGCAGTCCCGCAAACTAAAAACGTGTATAAAATAAAATGTATAAATGATTAATTTATGTCTATCATATATAATTTGTGCTGGATATTTTATTTGGCATTAATAAAAACATTTTAAGATGCCTAAATCTGCAGATGTGGTCTAATCTCGCGTAGGTTTCAGACAATTCGTTTCCGCTCTTCCATGTTTGATCTCCGATCATGGCAGAAACGGCACCGTGCACCCTTGCTACGTGCGCTAGGTGAAGGATCGGTCCGTGGAGAGCTCAGCTAAGCTCAGCGTGTTATTTGTTTGTAATTTAACTAATTAATGTACACATGAATTGCTGATAAACGTGGCTATTTGTTAAAAAAGGAACATAAACGAATAAAATCAAATACAATAATACAATACAACGTAACTCACTTACCAGAGCCACGACGTTCAGCGATATGGCAGGAACACGCCACTCTTGGTGCATCGTATTTCATTGGTCATCAAGGTCAAAGGTCATATGATGGTAAAGTTAGCTAGAAGTAGAGGTTTTCATATCCTGTCTTCAAAACAAAAGTATTGTCACTGGCTTTTATTTTGTAAACAGCCGAAATGAGTTTATGTACTGTCGCTAGCTTGAGAGTTGTATAGCAACATCGGAAGCAAATTTTAAAATAGGCTATATTTGGACAAATTGACCACATATTTGGGATCTATGTTGTTACTTTCTCGCCTGAAATGTTTTTAAAACTTAATAAAGTGACATATTAACGGTCGTAAAACGAAAAGTGTAGTCAGCCTTTTAGGAAGCTAAGACCGGAGGCGTGGATTGTGGGGGCTGCAGTTGCCGCTAGAGGTCGCTGCGGTGGCTAAACGTAACACTGAGTCGTAATTCGGGTGCATGCATAACAACAATTGTGGTCGTTTGGCGGAGGAGGACAGTCTGAAAGTTCCCCAACATGTTATGGAAGAAGGATATAAGTACACAAAGTTAACAGGCTTGATATATTACGTTACTGTTTGACAACATGGCTCAAGTCAACTGCCGCCCAACAGGAACATATATAAATTTGAATAACTTACAGTACTTTTTCAAATACTGGGTTTCCACTTCTTGCTGCAAGCACAGAGTTTTTCCCACAACGTTCCGTTAGCGGCATAGATCCGTTACGGTGCGCAGTCTTTTTGATTCTGAGAGGTCTTCTTCTTGGTTTGTTTTTGGCATATACCGGTGCGTAAACACCCCCTTCTGTTCCAGAGGGATAACGACACTGAGACTAAACTTGATTACAACAAGTTTGTTTGTTTTTTTAATTTAATAATTTCAATCAACTTGAAAGAAACGAGTTAGTTCAACATTCTTTATAAACAACTTAAGTGTACTTGATTAAATCATGTTCACAAACAGAATATCAACGAATTGTGTTGCTTTTGTCAACTTCACTTTTGTAAATTCAATAACCCAATATTTCCCTTTTTTCAGTGTACTCTCTGCAATCAGCCTTGAAGACAGCTCACTGAATAATGACAGTGAATTATGCAATATAAAATCATCATTAGCCTAATAATCAGATTTTCAGCACAAATCATGTACAAAGCAGTAAAGAATCTACTTCCTGGAAACACTCAAAATGTTTTTTTTACAGACTTCAGGGTTATAATCTGAGGGGTGAGTTCAATTTAAAACATCAGCGGGCACGTACAACATGAAAAGGTTTTTGTTAGTTAGTGGAGTGAGGCTGTGGAACAGACAGTATGTTTGGGTACATGTGAAGAATGTTAATTGAGAAGGGGTAGGTTAAAGCATGTATAGTCTGGGTTAGCTATAATTAAATAATTAAATAGTTCACTCGATGGCTCACTCTGCATTACCGCTTCGTGTTCAAACGAGTCGCACTCGCTCGCTTCAACAAGGGGGGTATATGTTGAGGGGGGAGTACCCTCTCTATTCAATTAATATTGTAAAATATACAAAGTTCTTTAGAACCACGCCTCTCCAACTGAGTGAAGACATGACGGACAGAGCAGAACTGCTGCAGCCGGATCAGAGCTGACACCCCTGGCCTAAAGGGAGGTTAGGTTTGGAACAACACCAATGTTGGAGGAAGAGGGCATGCTCCAGCTCCTCATTGAAGGAGACAATAATTTAGAAGTGAGGGAGGACATCTGGCTTCCCTTACAAGAGCAGTTAATGAAATTAGAAATTAGCCACCTTTTGTCCGTAAATTTCAAAGTAACTGGCAGAAAAGTTCCAAGTGCAGAGGTCATAAAGCCAGAGACAGAGGTGCTGCAGGCAGAAGTTTAAGACACACACACACACATTTGTAAACAGTTCTTTAAAATTTGTTGTATGTATAACTCGCACACACACACAAACATACACACATTTTGTAAACAGTTCAACATTTTGTAATGTATAACACAGAGACACAACACACACGTTTTATAGTTTTCTACTGTTTTATTTCAGTTTTTTTTTTTATACTCCTTCATCATTGTTGTTTCTGTGGACTGCTGTTCTGTTCCAAATATATGTTTGATTGTATTAATACTTCCATTGTTTGATTGCCTCTGGACCCACTTCTGACACACAAACAAATACAGACAACAGAGATGAAGAAATCTATTCTCTTCAAATCTCTCACTGTCTTTGAGGGTTGAAAGGTAGCTTTGGCTACAAACAGCAACATTATGGTTAGTGAAGGCAAAAACAAATAGTTGAATGACTATGGCTGCTGCAGGATTCTGACCACAAAACAAAGCTGTTATTAAGCTAGAAAATGTATCCAGAAAAAAGAGGAGAGGAGGCAGTGGCTGAATTACCAGCAGAACCTCCAGTCTTACCTTCTCCACTTCCTAATGTGGGTAAACCTACTTCTCCATCACCAGGGGCCACACCAACGAGATGGAAGAACCAAACAAAAAGAATGAAAAAAGAGCTAGCAAGACTGCAGAGAGAAAATAAAATTCTGAAAGAATGCGTCAAAACTGAAACACAAAAAACAAAGCGAATCAGAAAAAAAATGCAACGCCTAACTCAAAATACGCCAAAAAGGCAGGAGAAAATTAGAATGCCAAAAGAGAAAAAAACAGTCACTGACAAGAGACAAGAAGCTGTATCCTTCTTGACAAGAGATGAAAACAGTAAACTTCTGGCAGGAAAGAAAGACACTATTGGCAGAGTGATCAAGAGACAGCAAAGAGTTCTCACAAAATCTCTGCAGACCTCCACAATGACTACTATAAAGACCCCACTAGAAAACATTCAATGTCTTACAGACAGTTTATGAGATATAGGCCATTTTATATTACAGAGGCAAAAGCAACTGACCGCAACACATGTGCTTGTTATCAGCATGAGAATGTGCGGCTCCTCATTGATGGCATGGCACACGGGCATAATTCAAACACGAAGCTTGTCATTGCTGCTTAAAGGTATTACATGCAATGCTGAAAACAAAAAATGCATGTACAGGGAATGCACAAAATGCTGCTATACTGAGATTCAGCTGGCTGGACACAACCCCCTTGATGCTGCAAGATGGGAACAGTGGCAAAGAGAGGATGTCACTGTTGGTGATAAAGTCTACAAGAACTGGATCAAGAAAAAAATCTGCAGCACTGTGAAACAACTGGTTGAGAAGTTCAGGCATGAGCTGGAATCAATTGGAAGCCACCAGTATAACTGGCTACACCAAGCTGGAAAATTTAGAGAAATGAAAGAAAAGGTTGCTGAAAATGAAATGGTCCTACACATAGACTTTTCAGAGAACTATGGATGCAAACCTAATTCGGAAATCCAGGCCTTTCATTTTGGAGGAAAATCGACAACAAGTTAGTATCCATACTGCAGTTTCATACAGATCTCAAGGATCCCAGAGCTATGCAACTCTGTCACCATCATTAAGGCATGACGAAAGAGCTGTCTGGGCACACATCAAACCTGTTCTGGAAGATGTAAAATCAAAACAGGTCCGAGACATTGACACACTGTACGTCATCAGCGATGGACCGGTGACACAATACCGAAATAAAACCAACTGTTACCTGATGAGCACAATTCCTTTCACAATGGGATTCAAACATGTAACTTGGAATTACTCAGAAAGGTCACATGGCAAAGGTGCACCGGATGGTGTTGGGGGTGCAGTCAAGAGAATGGCTGACATGCATATAAAGAGTGGCAATGATTTGCAATCTTCCAGAGATGTATATGAGTTTCTGGCCTCCAAAATGCAGACAAACGTGAAATTCAAATGGATTGAAGAGTCGGACATTGAACCTTTTGACAACCTGCTTCCACCAACCATTCGACCAGTTACAGGAATCCTCAGTACACATCAAGTGTTGTCATCATCTCCAGGAGTGATCCTGTACAGAGATGTGAGTTGCTTCTGTACATATCCCAAAGTATGCTCTTGCCAGAAACCCCAAAAAATGGATTTTGGAAATGCTCTACAGATTGGAGACCAACTTGAAGTGGAGGATTCCTTAGAAGAAGATAAGTACACAGAAGGAAAATTTGTGATTGTGCAATATGATGGCAAGCCATATGTTGGCCAGATCATGATGGTTAATGGAGAAGGGATCCAAATCAATTGCATGACCCAGAAAGGTAAGAGGAATTCCTTTGTGTGGCCGGTGAAACCCGATTGCATTTACTATTCACAGCAAGAAATAACTGGTGTCATATCACAACCAGAGCAAATGCACCGTGCTGCTCGACTCACACCTCTTGATTGGCTTATATTCAACCAGTAAACCTTGAGGAACATAAAATTAAGATCAGGGATGAGGTGGTGGAGACGAGCAGGAGGAGAAAAAGAGGAGAAGTAGATGAAGAAAGAAGGAGAGGACGAGAAGAGGATGAAGAGGAGAGGAGAGGAGCAGGAGGAAGGTCAAGAAGAGGAGAACTGGAGAGGTGGATAAAGAGGAGGAGAGCAGCAAGAGAAGAGGAGGAGGAGAGGAGCAGAAGGAAAAGTAGTAGCCAAAAAAACAAAAACAAACAAACAAACAAAAAAAATGTTAAACTGTTTCAAATATATTAATTCAAAGTTCAAACTTTTCAAGGTGTTAGAGTTAGGGGTTAGTGAGGATGAAGGGAGGAGGAGGAGAGGAAGACGAGGAGAAAAACACCAAACGTATTTTAATGTATTAAAACCTTTTCTAAAACATTTTATTAATTCAAGATTTAAGGTGTTTAACATTTTCTAAATTAAATAAACATACTTTGATGTAATACCTCTGACTTTGTCTTTAATAACTACTATTTCTGTCCTTTCGTGTGACACATTGTCCTATGGTGTGACACAGATAAATAATTCAAAAATGTGTTTCTATCTCAATTTAATATGAGTAATGATTATATCTCTACTAATGCAATATTCAACTGTTATACGTTTTTCAACAGTTTTTGAAAGGTTGACAGCAAAATTTTACTTGCGTTTATTAGATCTATTGAAAAAGCCCAACAACTCTTGGGATAAAAAATAGTGTTATTCATAACTTAATATTACATAAATAACACTATATATAAATAAGTGTTTAACAATGAAGACACATCTCTCTCATGTTATTTATATTGTATTTGAATAATAATTTCTTTTCTTTCTTCAACGTCACACCATAGGACAAATTTATGGCACTGTTAAGTGAAAATGTAAAAAAGTTATTGACCCCTTATATTTTCTCAAATGTCAGATTTCACACTACATAAATCTATGATTATTTCATTCAAAAATGGTGCTTTACAAAAAAATGTGTTTTTACTGCCTTTTTGTCAACAACCCATATTCAGTTAGGCTGGATGCTATTATTAACACGAACCCTTAACTACCTCAGGCTATTTCAGGTAACTGTTTTTGTTCACAATTTAAAATGGTTAATTGAACCCTTTAAGTCATGAGCTTATTTTGGTCATTTTTTAATACTTCTGATTTTGTCTCTATATAGCACATAAAAAAATGTTTAACATGCCCATGCTTGGTATCTTATATATGAACAAAAATGCAACGCCTGCCGTCCCATCCCACGAGTATAAGTGCACATTCATGCTCGGATAAACATATTTTCCACTATCAAATTAAGACAATCATATCTCCGGTTTTCCGTGGTCTCTCGGCGCCAAATAAAAACTAGGAGAGAGTTTCAAATTCGCACTTTCGAGTAAATTTGATGGCCGCTTTCCATGAGTTTTTTTTTTTATTACGTTGCTTTAAAGACACCACGTGATCTGATCATGTCAGCATGATCATCAGCCCCAGAGTTGTGATACATGGTTAGAAAAATGTTTATACCCTAGTTTAACTTCTTCTAAGGCACTTATTGTCCACTGTATAGCATAATCACAATGAATGATTATTTATGCTGAGATTATCATACTGCATTGTGAGTAATTGAATAACCTATTTTCTACTGTGGCACAGTTATCTACCTTACCCTGCTTACCCTATTCACTTTATTATGAAAAAAAAGAAGTCAAGTTTCTTAAGGTACTCAGCATTTCTTTCTTAAAGGTACCCCTAACCCACTCAGCCCCGAGTTTTCCTTTGGAGTCTCTAACTTGCATGTTCATATCTTAGCACTTTACAAGTTCCTGATTATCTTGACAGACATCTAGTTCACTTTAATTTTTTTTTCCTATGGCGGAATTCCATTTTAGTTCCTTAAAAATAGTATTCCCTAATGTTAGAGGTATCCCTGACAGCACCGAAAAAAAATCTGTTTTTATTTTTTTGCAGAAGAATAAATTCTGACTTAATCCTTTTACAAAAGTCTCATTCATATGTAAGCGCATTCTGTGAAAACGTTATAACGTGAAGTTATCGCGTAATTACGTGATATCAAATCATCATGTTATCTCATGATGTGGTATTTTCACGTTATAACGTTATTTCGTGATATGAAATTTTCACGTTATTTCGTGATAGGCATTCATCACGTTATTTCATTATTTCAACCATACATGATATTTTCACGTTATAATGAAAATATCAAGTATGGTTTATCAACACGAGACCCCCACGTTATGGTTCAGTCCGTAAACTAACTATGGCCCTTCTACATAACTAAATTATTAAATTATACTTGAATCTTGGTTTGAGACATGGTGACATGCTACAGTTGTTGAGCACTGTAGATGACATTGTTAGTACGTTAGTTTCGTGTGTTAAGCAATCAGTAACTTCGTTATTTTTTATTAAAAGTAATCTGTTACTTTTAGAATTTCTCTGGATAAGGAAAGAAAAATTCGGACTGCAGCCTGCTTTTTGTCAGACAGTACTGTGCCACCTGCAGATGTGTCAGCGGAGGCACAGCACTGTGGTAACGTGTTTGTGCCCTGTAGTGTTGGGAAGTTTTGACTCTTTTTACTGACTCGGATCTCTCACTCTCAGACAGCAAATTGAACGAATCTTTTTTGAGTCATTTCGTTAATTTTTACAGCAGGTGGCGCTCTAGCCCTCTTGTTGGTGTTGTAAAAAAGACCGGTTCTCAAACACTTAACACTGAAGGCAACAAAGCACGTTATTTTCAATTCGCCAGTGAAAAAGACAAGAACAGTGTAACGTTAAAATGCACGCTCTGCGTTGGTGAAAAGCTTCTGTCGACCGCAAAAAATTACACTTCCAATCAAAAAAAACATTTTGTATCCAAGCTGACTGTCTTTCCTGTTATTGTTATCCTGCAGAGTTCCCCAGTTACACAGGACTCACACCGGGGACATCAGTGCCGCGTAACGGCTGCACCGCGGTTCAGCTCCGTCCTCTGCCCGGCGTCAACTCACACCGGGTGCATACTGGCAGCGTAACGGCAGCGTAGTGAACTAACCGTATTCACGCAAGATCACGCGAGAGTCCCCGCGATAAACTGTATAAAAGAAACAACAACAACAAACAGCTAACTTTGCGTCTCCGATATGGGAGAGATTATAAAAAGGATCTGTGGTGTCATAAATTATTGTATGCTGTTCCACCACAATTAGTCTCTTGTTGTTCATGTTGAGACTCTTTGATTGATTAACAGCTGACCTGGTTCCACGGTCATGACGTAATGTGGACGTGAAGCTGTGACAGGCGACATGAACTGCATATTGTGTTTTATTTTGAAAGGGGGCGGAAGTGTTTACGCTGATTCTGTGTCGGATTTCCTGTCTGGTGCAATCTGCTCTGTTGAAATTGATGCGGTTTAGCAGCGGCTCGGGTCAAAAATGGAAGTGCTACGGAAAGATATCGCTGTGGAGCGGAGAGACGCTTCTGGGACGCTGCTGAGACATTCCGAGACGCGCCCAGTGTGAGTGGTCTCATTGATTATAGTGGCAGCGATCAGCAACGGTGACCGCGACGCAGCCGCAGTTAGGCTGTAGAGCTCAAGTACGGGGGGATCTCTGGAGCCGTTGTTTGCACAGGCAGGAGCATCGTTCTACAAACACATCAACCCGTTCTCATTCCCAACGTGTAAAATACCGACGATTTGTCACGCCCCTAGACGTCTGATACTGACGCAAAAGGTATCCTTCTGCATCTGTATAAAACGCTCTGGGTTCTCAATTGACTCCAATATGAAGCTGTTTGCGGTGGTAAGAGACGCTCAGAGCAGAGGCTACAGCCGTCCATTCACTCCAATAATAACCCGATCACGGCGAGACGTGACGCTGCGAGCTACAATCTGATTGGAGCACAGAGGACTCTCTGCCCGGAACTATTTTTCTCACTATTTTAAGGATTTCTTTTAATGACATCATCAACATTTCTCAGCACAAACACGTCAAGTGTCACTGGGACAGGCCCATATTACCCACAATCCTCGACAACCGTTGCTATGGAGACGACGACGCCCCAGGACGATCCCGCATTGAAATCACACAATGTTTTCCAAACAAACATCATACCACAGGATCTGAGAGTGAGCTGTAACGTACAGAATGCTTTGTTAGGTTTATTATTTTTAATTTAGTTTTTAGATTCATTTACCACTCGCGTTTTGGATGCTCTGAGCTCGAGCCATCAGCTGTTCACTACCCATAATCCTCAACCACCGTTGCTATGGAGACGAAGACAATCCACTTTATGTTACCTGTTTTATGTATTTATTATTTATTCTTAACTAATTTATACAAAAATGAAGTTAACTGAGATCAGTGTTTTATTATGTGTGTACAAATTACAATATTTAATTTCAGTTCGTCATAGCTACGCGTCAAGAGGTCTTAAGCAAAATGATTGGATGGTTTTTAACTGCAATGCACCCTGGGAGTCGTAGTGAATGTATGTTTCACGTCTGGGTCCTGTGGCGATGATTTCTGAGTGACACGAGTCAAATCTAAGGGGAGTAAGTCATGGTGAAATGAAATAATAATTGAAAGAAATAATAATAGACTGATATAAAACGTGAAATATTTTGAGAGGGCAGTCCGTGTACTTCTCCAACTGTTATTTTTGTAACGTATTCTCATGTGAAAGACACTTGCCTGGCCAGCTAGCTAACAGTAGTACTAACTTATATTAGCAACGTAGTTTTAAAGCGCTCCACCAGAGATGGATGGCCCGGCCTGTAAGGCTGAAGGCTGATGGCAACAGGTAGATAAATGTCCTTTTTAAACAATGAACTGTTTTAATGTTCTCAAAGGATTAATAATATTCAGATTTACCAAGCAGTAACTTTCCATAAGTCCAAATTCATATTTTATTGAGGCAGTGCTGCTAACTACTATTTGATACATGCTGTCATTTTAAGCAAAGCAGGACATTTGATATAACTATGAAACTTGAGTGCTATTGTGTGTTGTAATTGCCATTGCTTAATGAGTAATACAGTACTCCTTATAGAACAGACCTGTGCACTTAACTAATTATTTAGGGGGCTAGATTTTAGCCAGGCCTGTTTGTGTGAGAATGCCAGAGGTGCCCCTGCCACAAGCAGCCATGTTAGCACAGCCTGACAGGAGACACTGAGCGGCAAACATGCCTGTTACTTTACAGTACTCACTACCATCCTCTGATTCATAGCTGTCTTTAGTTTTTATTTTTCTTGACATTTTATATTTTGAATTACAAAAGTGGCAATGGGAATTTTATTTAATTTGATGTGCACACAAAATCAGAATGTTATTTCTGGTTATTTCTTTGCTGAGAAATGAGAAATGGTTACTGTGCAGTAGTGTGAAACAGCCTTTAGAGAAATTTTTCTTAGGCTGTAATTTGATGGCTAGAGCCATGTGACTATCTTGCCTCTTATCTAATGGACCCTGACACTTCCTCTTGTCTAGCTTCAGTTACATTTAGCCATTTAGTTGACGCTTTATCCAAAGCGAAAAGAGAAACAATAGCTGTTTCATACTTCTTTTAAAAACAGTTCTTCATCACACTGTATGCATAATCCACACATGATGCAGTATGTCAATTCATGTATTTGGACTCATTTAAAGTGAAGTTGTATGTAGCATGACATGAATAGAGATGATATTTCAACCTAGACATTGTCATAGGCCACCACCAAGTTATCCTCTTAACCTTTTTGTGTGTGTGTGTGTGTGTGTGGGTGTGTGTGTTTTCTTTTCTTGACAGTGGCAAAGTGTGCAGTGACACCTGGGAGTCTGCAGAACGACATGCAGAGCTGTAAACCAGCCCACAGAATCATCACAAAAGTTCAACATGGAGCATGCAGTTAACATTCACAATAAACATATTGAATAAACATTTCAGTCAGTGTCAATCTCTGTTTAGTCTATAACTGTGGCTTAAATACATAAAACATCCATGAAGTGTTGCATATCAACGAACATTCTCATATGCATCACCACCACTATAAAAGTGACTAGGCCATTATAATATAGTGCTAAAGTTACAGTAATACTGCATGTAAAGTAAGTAACATCGTAACAGCAGCTAGATGAAAAGATTCTAGCTGTATGAGATGATTGTGGTAAGCAGTATGTGTGTAGGAGCCTAAAGAAAGGAAGTTAACCACAGCAGTATCAGCTGGAGTTCATGTTTATGTTTCTGCTTCTTATAATATGTCATCTGTCATGTTTATATATTGCACACTTGGAGCTGTTCAGTCTTATATATGTGTTTTTATGGTTAAGCAAAAAGGATTTAAATAAATTAATGTATAAGACATTCATACTGCTTGATTTTGTTTACTCCATCATATCATCCCACCTCCATATCATCATCCCACCTCCATATCATCATAATCATCATCCCACCTCCATATCATCATTATCATCATCATACCACCATCATCATCATCATACCACCATCATCATCATATCATCATCATACCACTATCATCATCATATCATCATCATCATACCACCATCATCATCATCATTTCATCATCATTATCATATCATCATCATCATATCATCATCATCATATCATCCCAGTGAGAGGTCAAAGTACTACTGTCAAAGAGGTTTGTTTAGGTCTGACAAAGGATACTATGTACACTGGAAGAATATTTATGTTTTTGGGTTATCTGGCAACATGACGTAGCCCTTTCAACCTCACCTTCATGTCCTTCATGGTACAGGATTTTGATTTCATTTACTACATATGCAGGTTACAGTGAGGGAAAGGCACTGTGTTGTAGACCAGTGTTTTTCAACCCTGCTCCAACACACCTGATTCAAATGAGTGGCTCGTTATCAGGCCACTGCAGCGCTTGATGATGAGCTGAATCAGGTGTGTTGGAGCAGGAAACATCTAAAACATGCAGGGCAGTGTTCCCCGAGGACCAGGGTTGAAAAACACTGTTGTAGACTGATTTGGCATGTTCAATTAATGTTATGGGTCATCTGCTGAATGTAGGTGTCATTCTGTTTCAAATTACTGTTGACTGGCAGTGATTGCAATTATCTGAATCCAAACATCACTGTTCTTGTGAGTTAAAGGCATGTTATCGCTGCTGATTGTAAAATATGAGGCTGCTCATGTGATTTTATCTTTCCAGCAATATGTGGCTGAGGATATTTGTGATGAAATCATTCCTAAAATAGTTTCACACAGGTGACACATTTCTCCATAGCCGCTTCCTCTCTGAAGAACTGTTTCTTCGAGCACATCAGCACTGACCTATGTTCAAAACATTGAATCAAACTCACCTTGTGAGTGTGCTGCCTTGTGCTTATAGTGTGTTTAATAGAAAAATATATCTGCATAAAATATGAGAAAACATTTAAAATTCACACCATATGAGCTGAATTAACTAAAGCTAAGTCAGTTTATTAATTAAAGCAATCAATCCTAGACTGACATCCAGACCAGAACTCATCCTCCCCCTCTGCCCTTAAATAACTGCTGATAATGACCTTTACCTAAAAGGTCAAAATCACATTAAACAGAGAACTTTTGATTTTATTATTTTTGATATTTATTACAATTATTTTATTGATTGTAGTTCAATCACACTCAGTCCTCACACATACAAAGGCTCATAGACATGCAATGTGGAGAGAGATGATGGAGTGATGGGCAGCCCCCCTGAGAAGCGCCCTGCGAGCAGTTGATGGCTGAGGATTCTCCTGTAGCAGTCCTCGACTTTTAGCATTTGAGCTTTAAGTTCAGTTTAGTTGGAAACAGCAGACACTGCAGTCCCTTCTGTGCATCCTCAGACATGTCAGCAAGAGAGGCTGTAAAAACAGAATATCAAAAACAAAGTCAATAAAGTCAGTAATGAAAGTGAGCTCACTATATAACACAAGGATTTAGGTTCCTGTAATCAAGCCTTTCTTTAAAGTGGAGAGGGCAGTGTTAGCTGCAGACCTCACATAGCATATTATGATTCAAGAACAGAACCTCCAACTACTGCTCAGATACTGGATATTTGTTTAAAGGTGATAGAGTTGAAACATTTTAACATGAAGAGCATACTTTTGTTTCGTGTGCTCTGCCAAGGCCAATTGTCAGTCTGGATGAGGGCGTCACTGGACACAGCTTGCCTTGATGCCACTAAATTTGGCAAATTTGACATTACCAACCGAAAACAAAATGACAAATTCAGTCATGGCTCAACAAAGACATTTTTTTCACGTTGATTTCAAACCTTCTGGTAAATCCAAATGACCTTTTGACAGGTGCCCACATATACTGTGGACCAAGGATAAGCTCAAACAAGATAGCAATGTGCAATATGCACAGAAACCTGTAAAGACATCTATTGTGTATGCAGTGTGTGACAAATAGGCCACTTACTGTGGGAGCCACAAGTCTGCCAGGTGAAACATGAACATTACCTGCTGAGCAGCCACGCACGGTCTGCCATTTCTACAGGTAACGCATAAATCATCAGGATCACCTGAGTCACTCATTTTTCAAACTAAACAGGAAAGAGATTTCAAAAGCAGTCAAATGATTTTCAGTGTTTGTGTTGAGACGATGAAGCTAGCCATGTCTGAAATGTGCAAACGTTAGCAATTAACGTTAGCACAGTCAGTGCTAACTTAAGTCTCATTGTACATTAACTGCACACTACAATTCAACATTACACACCACGTGAGGTTCTTTTGCACCAGGACATTTAATATTAGCAACGTGTAACTCCTTAATCTGACTGCATCAATCATCAGCAGATTGTACTGGCGTATTGAATCGCTGCAGTAGCCACAGGCAGTCTTTACCGTGCTCTACCTAGCTAGCAAGATGATGTTGGCCATTTTTAAATGCCTCAAACTGCTTCAGAAACCTGACACTTTGTTTGCTTTATAACATTTTCTGAAAAAGGGTTTTCAAGACTTCAGTGAATCTTTTAGAAACATACGTCATATATTTTTTACGTACCTGCGTCAGAATCAGGGGTCTCTCCGTTCTCCCATCAACCTTTGCGCACACTGGTGGCGAGTGATTGGTTGACAAATCGTCCGTATTTTACGCGTTGGGAATGAGAACGGGTTGAACACATACATCTGGACAGGCTTTGTGCCTCTGGTACACTACACATCATAGTCATCCCAGGGCCAAAACTTGTTCTTTCGCTTCAATCTTTTAGAATTTAGAATTCAGTCTTTAGAATTTAGAACCGACATCTGATGACATAATGGTTCTTTTGCTCTAAAATACAGTATATTATCCCCTTAACACTTGCTGTTACAAGTATGCAACAAACCGCTTGACTCAGTCAACCAGCTGAGATAGTGTCTGCATTGCCAGTTAGTGCATATTTGTTACATATTTGTCACATTTGTTTCCAGTGGGACCGCAAAGTGACAGACTTATTTCCTCTTTACACACGAGAATTGTTCCGGTTGCGAAGTTAAAGTTTGCGGTAAAGTTTGATCCTGAGATGTATATAAGGTAAGTTGTGTTTAGATATAAATACTCACCTGCTTATTGTGTGCTTATACACTGAATGAATACACCTGCTATTTATTTTTATGCAGATCCGAATGACGGCTTCCGTGTTTTACGGCAAACGCGTAAGCGTGCAGCCTCACGTTAGACCTCCCCCAGAGGACAGCGAAGATAGCTGTCTCAGTGATGGGTGCAGGCAGCGATGAGGAATATGTTCCCAAGCCAGGTGATGAAGAGAGTAGCAGTGAGAGCAACAGGAGCAGCAGTGATGAGGAATGTAAAATGTATGAATGTAAAATCTACTTAAAGGCAAAAACACACATAAAACATTTTTTTTTATATACAGCTATATAAATTCAGGCCTTAAGGGGTATTTGATTGATGCCCATTATACTATATAATAACATACATTATGTCAAAAATACCTTGCAGGTTAATCTCTGTAATTTCATGTTAAAATACTATTTTTTCCACGTACAATAACAAAGAAGTAACATATAAAAACAAACTAGGTTCATAAAACTAAAGATAAATGTCTGCAAATCTACAGTACTAATCTATCATTTTGGAGAATTACAACAAACAAACAACCATTAGACAGTGGAAAAATAAGCTAAATACATTACAAATACATCAAAATAGCTACATTTAAAGCCAGTCCCTGTAAATTATGGTATTTTAGTATCTTAGAATCTTTAGTATCTCTCTAGAGTAATTTCCTGTTCTTCTGTGGACTGAGAAATAATGTATAAAAATGCTATAAATGCATTAAACCAATGATAAATGTCTGTGCATTTACAATATTAACCTGTAATTCTAAAGAACTACAAGACTTAAAAATATTCATTGGCCAGTGGAAAAAAAACAAGTACATTAAAATTAAAAAAACATTAAAATTAAAAAAACATCAAAAAGAGCTGCATTTAAGGCCAATCCCTGTAAATTAAGGGTATTTAGTAGTCATTTCATGAAACCGTCATCACCATCTACACTGATTTGCCGCATAATTGTGGTTTCCCCAAGTAAAACAATAATGACAATGTATAAACAAAATATGTTTAGTGAATTGGACAATGGAAAATTAAACAGTCATCAGAATACATTAACATGTATATTTAAAGATAATATCTGTAAATTTAGGGTGTTTTACTTCCAAAATATTGTTTTTAGATGGAAAAATAGAGAAGAATTAAAGCTGCAAGCAGCGTTGAACGGGCCCTCGCACCTCCACGCATGTCGGGGGGGTGGCATGTCGGGGGGGGGGGGAAACAGGCCTGAAACCAGGCGGAAAACATGTGAGCCGTATCTTTGAAAATTTCTAGGGGGCGCTACAGAGCCGTTTTACATCGGGCAGTCGAGCTCCAAGAGACTTTTTTGTAGCCCTTGTGATCGTGCATGTGTACGCCAAATTTCAGACACGTAGGTGAAACGCTTTGGCGGGCCTGCTTCGTTCAATGTATCTAGGTGGCGCTATTGCTCATCGCAAAAATTCAAATGCAGCTGTGTTCTGGGCCGAAATCTCATAAATGCATTGAAATTTGGGGCAGGTCAGACCACGTATGGGAAAGTTAGAGCAACATTTACAGTCATGGCGAGACGTCGATATTCGCCGCGCCGTCACGGCCACGCCCTCTGATGAAAAGTAGAAATTATTTCTCAGATGTCAACACCAAGGCCTTGACAACATCCACACCTAGTTTAAGGTGGATATGCTCAAACACTTTGGAGGAGGCTATCGTCAAGTAAAATATGACACTTCCTGTCGCCAACAGGTGGCGCTGTATCCATAACTGAATATTGTTGTATAAATTTGTTCAAGCCTGGACTACAATCAAACATGTGAAATTTCAGTCTGATTCAACAATGTATGTATGAGTTAGTCCCACTTCCTGCTCCATGGCGAAACATCAAAATTTGCCACGCTTCCACAGACACGCCGTTTGACCAAAACTAAAAAGCTTCGCAATTTAACATCACTCGTGTCTTCAGACTCTACAAATCTCTAGGAGGAGTTTGTTAAAATGTGATACCTGAAATTGACATCATTATGGAATATCGAATTCCGCCATGCCGCCACACATGCAGTTTTTTATGGAAATGAAAACGCTTTGCAATTTTGTTCGAGTTTCTTTTATTGATTTTATCATTTATTCATTAGGCTCCTCATCGGTGCTAGGGCGGTCCACTGCCTCCACTGCTGCCAACATCTCAACATCAGAGATTTCTGGTCGTAGACAAAAGAAATGACAACTAGAAAGGAAATTAATTTGTCTGCATGTGGGAAATATATGAATTTTCATTAAAGCAGGGTGCCTAGGTATATGACAGTAATAGGTAGAGCAAATGTACAACATACCTTGTGTACAGGTGTTGTTCTGCCCTGAATGTGTTTTATATGTTAAAAAGACTCTTAATTTGAAGGTTGAAATATTTTTATTGTTGCGGAGCTTTTATTTTGAAATCCGCTTAGACAGGAAGTAGGTAGTAAGATCGTGAGATCGGTGAGAAAAACGCGACAGTGTGCAATGACTGTTTCTCTGTGATATTTTGTCTGCATCCTTCAGAAAGCAATGGCTGTAAGTGTTTCATGTTAACATTAAGAAGTTAATACTTACCTGTTGTTCACATAGCAGTTTATTAAGTCGTCTTTTTATCTTTCTTTTATAGTTTCACTCCAATTCAATGTTGTCAACCTGACTTACCTGCTGTGAGCAAAGTCATTAAAGGAGCAAGCAGGCTCACTTCCTGGCTCTTGAAAAGGAGTTTGGCTGGCTGTTTATTTATGTTAACACTCGAGGAGTACAACACATAAAGAGAGCAGTACAGGTGTCGTTTTTTTTTCCTACAAAAGGAATTATAGTGAGGGCAACATATGAAAATCTGGGAACTAAATCCTTACCAAGAAATTTCTACACAATTGTGTTTAGGAAGGTGTGTAATATCATGTCTTAAAATGTTGAAATTCAACTCCCGTGGGAAACCTCCTAAAAAATTGGTCAAAGTTGGGGTACTTGTAACCGATTTTTGAGAAATCGAAAATGTTAAATTTGGCTTTAAGTAACTTGTGAGGGGTCAAACTAGGGGTTTTTCATGGTTCTGAGTTGATTGCAAGCACGAGTTTTTCACTAAAACCACTCCTTAGTGCAAAAACAGCCACCCCAACTTTTCCCTCTCACTGCATTTTCAGCCATTATTCACGAATAAAGGGTTCCAAACCCACGCCACACCTCCACAAAAACAATAAAAATAACCCAGTTAACACTATGAAAAATTCTATCTTTTTTTCTATTTGTCTAAAGCAATAGCCTCATGGCAAGGTAATAATTGTCAGGGCAGTATTGGGGTACCTGTAACCGATTTTTGAAAAACGAAAATGTTACATATGGCTTTAAGTAACTTGTGAGGGGTCAAACTAGGGGTTTTTCATGATTCTGAGTTGATTGCAAGCATTAGTTTTTCACCAAAACCACTCCTTAGTGCAAAAACAAACATTTGAATTTGAAAAGTAGCGTTATTCGTTCATTTCAGTATCTTGCATAATACTAATCCACTCTGCCACACACCTCATGTGTCAATGTCTGAGTCTTGACTATGGTTTGTCAAGCACAAACCATCCAGGGGGATATTGATGAACACATGGACATCTTCCTTGACACACAGGCTTGGATGGAGTGGATGCAGTGATTCAAGTTGGTATAGCCATCTTTCAGTGCATTTACCAGGTACCAGTTTGGGTTCAATTCAATACAGCATGTTCTCACAGAGAGCAGCAGCTGGGGTGATCAAACCAAAGACTCCAACAGAGGGCACAGCACTCTCTCCATGCCTATATACAAACCCGGGACTGGATCCTTCTTAAGAGCATGTCTTTGGACCCTAGTGACTATGGATGGACATTAGGTGTTCAGGGATATGAGCCAGTTCCAACACTAGACCCCATGGCTCCTGAGGAGCTTCTTCAGTTCACAGTCTGCAATTGTAATGGAAATTGCAGCGACTGCCGGTGCAGCTGCAAAAAGGATGGTGTCAGGTGTATCTCTGCATGTGGAGTTTGCAAAGGCATTATGTGCAAGAATTGTGTTCATGATGATGTTCAGTTTGGAGAAGACTCAGACATTGACACATGAAGCGTGTGGCAGAGTGAATCAATATTATGCAAGATACTGAAATGAACGAATAACGCTACTTTTCAAATTCAAATGTTTGTTTTTCCACTAAGGAGTGGTTTTATATGAGGCTGTTGCTTTAGACAAATAGAAAAAAGATAGAATTTTTCATAGTGTTAACTGGGTTATTTTTGTTGTTTTTGGGGATGCGGGCAGGTTTGGAACCCTTTATTTGTGAATAATGGCTGAAAATGCAGTGAGTGGGAAAAGTTGGGGTGGCTGTTTTGGTGAAAAACTAATGCTTGCAATCAACTCAGAATCATGAAAAACCCCTAGTTTGACCCCTCACAAGTTACTTAAAGCCAAATTTAACATTTTCGTTTTTCAAAAATCGGTTACAGGTACCCCAATACTGCCCTGACAATTATTACCTTGCCATGAGGCTATTGCTTTAGACAAATAGAAAAAAAGATAGAATTTTTCATAGTGTTAACTGGGTTATTTTTATTGTTTTTGTGGAGGTGGGGCGTGGGTTTGGAACCCTTTATTCGTGAATAATGGCTGAAAATGCAGTGAGAGGGAAAAGTTGGGGTGGCTGTTTTTGCACTAAGGAGTGGTTTTAGTGAAAAACTCGTGCTTGCAATCAACTCAGAACCATGAAAAACCCCTAGTTTGACCCCTCACAAGTTACTTAAAGCCAAATTTAACATTTTCGATTTCTCAAAAATCGGTTACAAGTACCCCAACTTTGACCAATTTTTTAGGAGGTTTCCCACGGGAGTTGAATTTCAACATTTTAAGACATGATATTACACACCTTCCTAAACACAATTGTGTAGAATGGGAAAACGCAGCAGTAGTAGCAGTTAAATAAATAGTAAGTAAAAAGACAGAGGAACTTATAATAAAGAAATAATTTGCAGTACTGAGAAAGTAGTGGAAAAGAACGTTGCAGTTACTCACCCTTTGCGAAGTCTGGAGGTCGAAGTGGCGATGTGTTGAAACAAATTGCCGGTGGGAATGAATGGATATAGTAAGGTATTTGAGGGTTCGGGTGTGGGTGTAGCAAGGATTGTAATTGGCCAGTAATTTGTATAGATACAAACTGACTAATGAAGAGCCAGGTACTGTGTAGAGGTCTGCATTGGGATTGGATCCCACGCGAACGCGGTAACGGTCAGAAATTCATACATACAAAATTTATTTTGCTATGTTTACAGAGTATCACGTGCACAATATCAAGTCCAAGTTAACCCTTTGGGGTCTATGATCACGCCAGCGTGATCAGATCGCATGATGTGTACCAAGCGCTGTAAAAAAAAAAAAAAAAAAATCATGAATATTCGCACCTTTTGTTTTATTTACCGCTGTACTGTGAACGTTATAAAACTGTCTGATATATAAATAACGTGATATATATTTAGGTAGGTTTATGTGTACAGAAGAGCAGGGCTGAACTGATAAATAAAGAGAGCATTTTGTTGTCTCCTTTATCTGAACTCTCATACTCAATTCAAGGAGATGGATATATTCATTTTCCTAGTGTTTATTTTATATTATCTACGTTTATTTCTAGTTCTATGTATTTATTTATTGCTTGTAAGGGGTTTTTTTGTAACGTATTCAAGGTCAAAGGGAAAAATAATTATCAAATCATATAGATGAAGACACCAAGCATGGATATGGCAAACAATTTTTTTTAATGTAGAATATAAAGGCAAAATCAAAAGTAAAAACAAAAATGGGCTCAGACGAAAAATGGACTCAGACCCCAAAGGGTTTTAAGCATGACGGCAGAAATGCCAGAGGAATTTTTTGAAAAATGAAAAGAGTTTGTCTTTGCCCTCCGCACTAAGATGCAGTCCATCTCTACCAAAAAGCTGCGTGAGGACGGCCCCCCCTGACAGAAACAATTTGTTTGTTTGGAGGAATGTGACATTTGGCATATTTACAAATGCCTTTTCCATTGACGAGTTGCACTGTTTCACCAGCGCTTTCGTGTCAGGGTCGTCCACGGGGCGGGGCAGAATGGCGCACACGGCAAAGTATGTGTTGCCATCGCCACGCTGAAGCCGCTGGATCAGCGCCGTCATCTGCTCCAGGAAGATGTCAGCGGGAAGGCCTCTGGAGATGTCATTCGTGCCTATGTGAGTGACCACTAAAGCCTCTCCAGTGAGGCTGTTGAAGTGGTAGGTGTGCTGGGCCAGAGATCTGGACAGGAACGTGCCAGGATGTACAGAAGCATGGACGTTTTGTATGTGGTCAGAGATGCCTCTGCACATAGAGTCTGTGAGGAAACACACCGTCAGACCTGCAGAGACAAACATGATTAATCAGTCGATCATATATTTTAAGTATACTGTAAATGTGTATGCACGAGCAATGAAAGAGAAAGTACCTTGAGAGACAACAAACTGTTTCCCGTTGAGCTGACAGCGGACTTTGACAGATGAATGAGCTAAAGAGAGAAAATGATTGACAAAACTTTATTTCCAATTGTCAAGGACAGAAGACATGTTTGCCAAAATAATAAATAACCAATCCCTCCAGTTTTTCGCGATTTTGTGATCGCGTGGATTACCACGTAATCAGCAATATGACGCATATTTTCGCAAGGTTGCATATTTCCTACTACGTCGCATAATTATTGCAAAATAACCAAACATGCCGCCCCTTGGAAAGGCTCGGGTGCGAACACGGAGCCGCGAGCTTTACAGCGCCCCTCCGCCCTGACGTGGAACTAGTGCTCGCTGCGCCCTCTCCGCGGGTTCGCCCCCGGCTCGACTGTCGACCGGGCGGACTGTCCTCAGTGTACCCCAACCGCGTTGCGTCGCCAGGACGGGGACCGGCCCAAGTCAAAGCCGTCGAAAGAGATGCATTGTGCATATGGGTGACTGCTAACCACCGGCGTTTTTACACTCCAGTACTAATGTTAAGATTACAGAAAATAAAAAGGAAACAGTGTTTCTCAATCTGTCTGCCTTGTTTGTGTCTTATTAAGACTTTTTAATGTGTTTTAAAAGTAAAGAAACCAACAAAAAAAGGCACGCAAAATTCTTCACAAAAGATTTTCATTCATTTTATTGCAAAAATCACAAAAAAAATCGTGAAACCCTGGTGAGACTGAATAACAGTGCAAGTATCCATAAAACGATAAATACTTATTTACCTGAGGGGTCCATGTTGATTGCAGTAATCAGTTCAAGAAGTTTAGCTGATGAGAAGATGAGAAGAGTGTTGAAGCGCTGATTCAGATAAAAAATTTGAATCTACAGTTATTCCGTGTCCTTGCTTGGTCTGTCCAATCAGCATGCTAGTTGCTCATGATTGGTTCATTTGAATGAAGCGCGTTCTCAGTCGCTCTTTATAAACATAATCTGTGCGCCGCAGTTCAATTGCTTTAGCAATTTCAGAGAGCCGGACATTGTCAGATACTCCAGAGAGACGCTGTGCATATTTTGAGATTTATTCCAAGGATCGGACTTTGAGAGGACAACCTTCAAGACTTTTACCGCTTTGTTTGCTGTGTCGCACCCCTTCAGGGTATAGATAGGGTATAACTGTATTGATAATGTGTCACTGAGTACGTACTGACAACGTGTGTATATATATATATATATATATACATATATATAGAGAGAGAGAGAGAGAGAGAGAGAGAGTGAACCTTGAATATATTATTATATATTGAATGAAACTCTGAATATATTGAATGAAACTTGACTGACGCCAGACTTCACGGCAGTGCCTGCGGCCATCTTGTTTAAAGGGATAGTTCGGGATATTTGACATGAATCTGTATGGCATCCCCGTCAGTAGTGTCGCACAGCCACACCGACTTACCCCCGACAGTGTCCTGTGGGCCGAGTTTTGTCCAGGTTTGGTCAGCAAGTTCAGCGAGTGATTTATTTGCATCACAAAACCGATGTCCATGAAAAAGTCACATCTCGTAATCACTTGGCCCTATTTTTTTCTCTTTTTGTATCTCTGCGCTGCTGCAAGATGACAGCTAGTAGCCTACCTGTTGCGCTCACGTTGTTTACCGCACGGGAGGTTAACGATAGGCTGCTATGTCTGACTACGAGAGCGACAATGAAAACAATATGACACCGACTGATTTGTTTATTTGTATTTATTCACATTTCTCCATATTGCTTTTGCATAGCCTCGGCTCGGTGCGTCAGAGCAATGTACGTCACAGGAAAACGGTTAAATTAGTCACAAGTGTACCCCATTTTTACACACACACACACACACATATATATATATAATGCTAGCTTGTAGAAGCTATACACTTTTCAATCTACCTCTCGACCGCTCCGCCTACTACAACCCAAATCGTATGACGGGACTCACACCGGGGATGTCAGTGCCAAGAGAGTCCCCGCGATAAACTGTGTAGAAAAGAAACAACAAACAGCTATCTTTGCTTCTCCAACGTGGGAGAGATTATAAAAAGGATCTGTTGTGTTTCTTTGATTGATTGACAGCTGACCTGGTGTGTCACAGTCTGCTCCCCTTTTACCTGCCTCTCAGTAATTTTCCATTCCCTCTCCACTCACCTGCCAGCCACGCCCCCTCATCAGACCTACTCCCCTCACCTGCTTGACTCACCTGCTTCCCATCACCAATCAAGCTAGGATTTAAGCTCTCCCAGCTCACTCACTCTCTGCCAGATTGTTCTCTATGCTCACGCAAGACTTTCCAGCACTCTTCTCCGGACTGATCTCCTGCTGCCGACTCTGCCTGCCTTGGACTAACCTGTTTGCTGTACTCCCGGTAACCGACCCTGCCTTCCGTCTTCGACCACGAGTTTCTGATCCCTCTGGATTCTGCCAGCTGGTGTCGGCCCAGCTACTGGTGGCTTTCTCCTGGTACGTCTGCCTCAACTCGCTGTTCCCATTCCTTCGGGTTTACTGCCGGAGCCCCGGGTGGGACCTCCAGAACGATACGCTGGAGATCCGGAAGGCTGTAACCCCTTCATCACCAACTGCTCCATCCTCTTTGCTCTGCAGCCCCAGACCTTCGCTTCAGAAGAGGCCAAAGTGGCGTTTGCCATCAACCACCTGACAGGTCGAGCCCGCCTGTGGGGAACAGCAGAGTGGGAACGCCAGACCACGGCCTGCTCCTCCTTCCAAGCCTTCACCACGGAGCTTCGTAACGTGTTCGGCATAGCATCCATCGGTCCAGACGTCACAGGGGGTCTGATGGACTTGAGCCAAGGTGAACAAACTGTCGCTAACTACGCCATTGAGTTCCGCATCAGGGCCCGTCAGAGTTACTGGAACGAGGCTGCCATTTGCGACGCTTATCTGCGGGGTCTGGAGGACTACATTAAAGACGAGTTGGTCTCTCACAACCTTCCCTCTTCTCTGGATGGACTTATTGAACTTATATCCCGGATAGATCGCCGCGTGCAGGCGCCAAGAGAGGCGGCAAGGACAGGCAAACCAGCGCCTGCTGGGCCGACCACATGTTCCTCCAGAGACTTTGGGTACCTCTAGTGGTCATCAGGGGAGAGAGGCCGAACCCATGCAGGTGGGCCGCACCAGTCTCACTCCTAAGGAGCGGGAGCGCCGTCGCCAGGGGAGACTCTGCCTCTACTGTGGTCAAGCAGGTCACTTCATCTCACAGTGTCCAGCAAAAGGCCGGACTCACCAGTAGAGGGGGAAGTACTGGTGAGTCGTCCCTCTGAACTATTCCTCCGACAACGATCCTTATGCCATGTTCAGCTGTTACTGGCGGAGGGTTCCCAAACCCTCTCCACCTTCATTGACTCTGGTTCCGATGTCAGCCTCATCGATAAGGACCTGGCCCAGCAACTAGGCATCAACGGGATACCACTGCCTGCCCTGGTTCCTGTCAATGCCCTCGATGGTCATCTCCTGGGGAAAGTGACTCACCAGACCACACCCATCCGCATGCTTATGTCCGGTAACCACCACGAGACAATCCAGTTTCACATTCTGCAGTCTCCCCGAGTCCCTCTCATCCTGGGATTCCCGTGGCTCCGTCGCCATAACCCTCATGTCGACTGGGCGACGGGGTCAATCCTGGGGTGGGGGTCATCTTGTCATCAAGTGTGTCTCCAACAAGCAGCTGCTCCCCTGCTGTCCCGCTGTCCCAGTCCTCTGCCTGACCTGTCAGGGGTGCCGGTGGAATACCATGACTTCAGGGAGGTCTTCAGCAAGGTTAAGGCAACCTCATTGCCCCCACACCGGCCATATGACTGTGCCATCGACCTGCACCCCGGCTCTACTCCTCCTAGGGGGCGCCTGTACTCACTGTCAGCTCCGGAGAGGGAGGCCATGGAGACCTACATTAATGACTCTTTGGCAGCAGGCATCATCCGGCCCTCCTCGTCCCCTGTTAGTGCTGGCTTCTTCTTCGTCCAGAAGAAAGATAAATCTCTTCGGCCCTGTATTGATTATCGAGGCCTGAATGACATAACTGTCAAGAACCGCTACCCCCTTCCTCTCATCTCCTCTGCCTTTGAGCTCCTGGAAGGGGCCACCATATTTTCCAAATTGGACCTTCGCAACGCCTACCATTTGGTCCGCATCCGGGAGGGGGATGAGTGGAAGACAGCCTTCATCACCCCCACTGGACACTACGAGTATCTAGTGATGCCCTTCGGCCTCACCAACGCCCCTGCTGTCTTCCAGGCCCTGGTTAATGACGTGCTCCGGGATATGTTGAATAAGTACGTGTTTGTTTACCTGGATGACATTCTGATCTTTTCCAAGACCAAGGAGGAACACGTCCACCACGTCCAGGCAGTTCTGCAGCGGCTCCTTGAGAACTCTCTTTTTGTCAAAGCCGAGAAGTGCGAGTTTCACTCCTCCTCTATGTCCTTCTTGGGTTTCATCGTGGGTCCTGGGAGCATCCAGATGGACCCCGCCAAGGTGTCAGCTGTCTCAGATTGGCCCACTCCTGACTCTCGCAAACAACTGCAACGGTTCCTGGGCTTCGCCAACTTTTACCGGAGGTTCATCAGGGGTTACACCATGGTAGCCGCTCCTCTCACGGCTCTGACTTCCTCCAAGGTGCCATTCCAGTGGTCATCCGCAGCCGATGAGGCCTTCCAGTCCCTCAAAGCCAAGTTCACGTCAGCCCCTATCCTCCAAATGCCTGACCCAGAAAGGCAATTTGTGGTGGAGGTGGACGCCTCTGACGTGGGAGTAGGAGGGGTGCTCTCCCAGCGGGCAGCCAAAGACCAGAAGCTCCATCCATGCGCCTTCTTCTCCCGACGACTGACCCCGGCTGAGAGGAATTACGACATCGGCAATCGAGAGCTTCTGGCAGTCAAACTGGCTCTGGAGGAGTGGTGTCACTGGCTGGAAGGAACTACGGTGCCGTTTTTGGTCTGGACCGACCACAGAAATCTGGAATACATTCGGTCAGCCAAGAGGCTGAACTCCCGACAGGCCAGATGGGCTCTGTTTCTGACCAGATTTAACTTTTCCCTCTCCTACCGGCCGGGGTCCCGCAACGTGAAGCCTGATGCCCTGTCCCGGCAGTTTTTGAGAGAAGAGGACTCGGCTGCCAGTTCCGACACTATTCTCCCCTCCTCTAGTCTGATAGCATCACTCAGCTGGGAGGTGGAGGAAAGGATTAAGGCAGCTTTAGAAGATCAGCCTGGGCCCAGCTCGTGTCCTCCTAACCGCCTGTTCGTCCCCGCTCCCCTACGGTCCGACATCCTCCAGTGGGCCCACAACTCCCTGCTCACCTGTCACCCTGGGATCCAGCGGACCAAAGAGGTGGTGCAGCAAAGATTTTGGTGGACGACTCTGGCTGAAGACACCTGGGAGTTTGTGAACGTCTGCCCAGTCTGCAACCAGCACAAACCCTCACACAAGGCCCCCGCTGGATTCCTGCATCCATTGCCGGTGCCCCACCGGCCCTGGTCCCACATCTCCCTAGACTTTGTTACCGGTCTGCCACTGTCCAACGGCCACACCGCTATTCTCACAGTGGTAGATTGGTTCAGCAAGATGGCACATTTCGTACCCCTGCCCAAGCTTCCCTCAGCCAAGGAGACGGCTGAACTGGTTCTGCTACACGTGTTTCGACTGCATGGTTTCCCTACTGACGTGGTCAGTAGGGTCAATTCACCTCCGTTTTCTGGAGGGAGTTCTGCACGCTGGTGGGGGCCACCGTCAGTTTGTCATCCGGGTTCCACCCCCAGTCCAACGGCCAGTCTGAGAGGATGAATCAGGAGATGGAGACTGCTTTACGCTGCATGGTCTCTCAAAACCCCTCATCCTGGTCCCGGCAGCTTCTGTGGGTGGAATACGCCCATAATACCCTGACCAGCTCTGCAACTGGACTCTCTCCATTCCAGTGCGCCTACGGGTTCCAACCCCCACTCTTTCCCGCCCTGGAGAAGGAGGTTTCCTGCCCATCAGTGCAAGCCTTCATCCGTCGCTGCCGCAGGACCTGGACTCAGGCCCGAACCACTCTTCACTCCACTGACCGCTACTCCACCACGGCCAACCGTCGTCGATCTAAAGCTCCGACTTTTCAAGTTGGCCAGAAGGTGTGGTTGTCTACCCGGGATCTACCCTTACGCGTAGAATCGAAGAAGTTGGCTCCCAGATTTATTGGACCCTTTGAGGTTCAAAAGGTCATCAACCCTGCGGCAGTGAGGCTCAAGCTACCCAGGTCCATGTGGGTCCACCCCACTTTCCATGTGTCCAAGGTCAAACCCGTCCGTGAGAGCCCCCTGGTCCCCGCTGCTCCTCCCCCGCCCCCACCCCGCATCATCGAAGGGAGTCCCGCCTACACCGTCCGTCGTCTCCTTCGTTCTCGTCGCCGGGGAAGGGGTCCTCCAGTACCTGGTGGATTGGGAGGGGTATGGTCCTGAGGAAAGGTCCTGGGTCCCTGCACGGCATATTTTGGATGCTTCCCTCATCAGGGAGTTCCATCGATGCCACCCAGATCAACCGGCTAGGTCCTCCACACCCTCTAGGAGTACTACCAGTCTGCCTCCCTGTTCACCCGAGGTCTCTGACCACAACTCTGAGTATGAGGAAACCCCTTCGGAGGAGGAGGCACCTTCTGAAGCAGGGGAGGAGGAGGACATGGAGCTTTCAGAGGAATATTAACCTCCTCCGGGCCCTCGCCACCCTCCCGACTCAGCATTTCATCTTTTGGGATGTCAGGAGCCGTCCCTTGAGGGGGAGGTTCTGTCACAGTCTGCTTCCCTTTTACCTGCCTCTCAGTAATTTTCCATTCCCTCTCCACTCACCTGCCAGCCACGCCCCCTCATCAGACCTACTCCCCTCACCTGCTTGACTCACCTGCTTCCCATCACCAATCAAGCTAGGATTTAAGCTCTCCCAGCTCACTCACTCTCTGCCAGATTGTTCTCTATGCTCACGCAAGACTTTCCAGCACTCTTCTCCGGACTGATCTCCTGCTGCCGACTCTGCCTGCCTTGGACTAACCTGTTTGCTGTACTCCCGGTAACCGACCCTGCCTTCCGTCTTCGACCACGAGTTTCTGATCCCTCTGGATTCTGCCAGCTGGTGTCGGCCCAGCTACTGGTGGCTTTCTCCTGGTACGTCTGCCTCAACTCCTGCCTACCTGCTTACTGGACTGGTGTTCCCAGCCTAAGCCCCTGGACTTTCCCTGTGCCCAGAGAGACTGTTTCCTGCGTGTGCTGCATTTGGGTTCTAATTACACCCGTTACATGGTGCCGTGCACGTGAAGCTGTGACAGGCGCCATTAACTGCATATTGTTTTATTTTGAAAGGGGGAGGAAGTGCATTACGCTGATCATGTGTCAGATTTCCCGTCTGGTGCAATCTGCTCTGTTGAAATTGACGCGGTTTAGCAACGGCTCGCGTCAAAAATACAGCGCACTAATAGCAAAGGTGAGAAAGTAGGGCCAAGTGATTACGAGGTGTTAGTTTTTCGTGGACATCGGGTTTGTGATGTACATAAATCCCTCTTTTGAACACATGCTGTTTTGAGAAGAAAAACGTTTTATTTAAGTGAGAGCTCTTATAGTTTACAATAAAGCCTAGCTATTCTTACATCTTGTGTCTTGGGTCCTTCTTAGATTGTACACAGGGGCTGTTGTGGGACACTCCTGTGAGGTTGAAGGCATGCTGAGGTTGGCCTGATAAACAGCTGCCCGGCCTGTTGTCGGAGGTCTGACACGATTATAAATGTAGCGGACTTCTTCGTCAGAAGAACGGTATTGAGAAGGGGTATCGGGAGGATTTTACATCCATTCTCCAGTGTGTTAATCATGTCCTCATTGTTTAATATTGCTGCTACAAGATTCCAAACAGACCGACAAACTTTTTACTGCAGCATCCACACGTTAAACAAGATGGCCGCAGGCACTGCCGTGAAGTCTGACGTCAGTCAAGTTTCATTCAATATATTCAGAGTTTCATTCAATATATTCAAGGTTCACTCCATATATTCAGAGTTTCATTCAATATATTCAAGGTTCACTCCATATATTCAGAGTTTCATTCAATATATTCAAGGTTCAGTCCATATATTCAGAGTTTCATTCAATATATTCAAGGTTCAGTCCATATATTCAGAGTTTCATTTAATATATTCAAGGTTCAGTCCATATATTCAGAGTTTCATTTAATATATTCAAGGTTCAGTCCATATATTCAGAGTTTCATTTAATATATTCAAGGTTCAGTCCATATATTCAGAGTTTCATTTAATATATTCAAGGTTCAGTCCATATATCCAGAGTTTCATTCAATATATTCAAGGTTTACTCCATATATTCAGAGTTTCATTCAATATATTCAGAGTTTCATTCAATATATTCAAGGATCACTCCATATATTCAGAGTTTCATTGTATGTATATATTTCTGATCAAGCAAGATGAGTGCATCTTAACTGAAACGTCATTTCCCAATTTCAGAAAGCGAGAGTCTGCCAAAGACAGCCCAGAGACTCTTGCTCAAGAGACTCAGCCGATTTTCCAGAGATTTCGGATTTGAGAACAGAGTTGTTTGCTGGGACACACGGTGAGTTTTGAGCTGCTTTTTAATTTTGATGTTTTTTTAAGAAAATACTTCATGTGTACATAAGAGTACACAGATGCCTTTAAATCAAATCAAATCAAATCTTATTTGTATAGCCCAAAGTCACAAAACACATTTTGCCTCAGAGGGCTTTACAGTCTGTACAGGGAGTGACACCCTCTGTCCTTCGACCCTCGGTTCGAGTGAGGAAAAACTTGCCCACAAAAAAACCCTTTTAACAGGGAAAAAATGTGGAAGAAACCTCAGGAAGAGCCACAGAGGAGGGATCCCTCTTCCAGGACGGACAGACGTGCAATGGATGTCACATGTACAGAACAATCAACACAAACATATTGTACAATTACAATGAATTACAATAGATGGTAGAGTGAATTACAGTAGCAGTGGAATCTGTCATAGAGGTAGAGATAGACAGATGCACAACAGCAATAAGTCATTAACCAACTAAGCTGTAGTGGAGATGGTAGCAATGACAGTAATGCTATATATTGTGGACGTCAGCAGCAGATCACAGCAGCAGTCACGATCCATGAGAACCTGCTGGACGAGAAAGCACAGAAACTCCGGGGAAGAAGTTTAGTTAGAAACATGCATTGATGATAATGATGATTGGAGAGAGAGAGAGGGAGTGAGAGAAGGTTTTCAGCAAAGGGACATCAAGTGGACGTCAGCAGCTGACCACAGCAGCAGCCACGATCCATAAGAACCTGCTGGATGACAAAGCACAGAAAACTTCGGGGAAGAAGTTTAGTTAGTAACATGCATTGATGATAATGACGATTGGTGGGAGAGAGGGAAGGAGGGAGGGAGGGAGAGAGAGAGAGAGAGAGAGACAGAGAGAGAGACAGAGAGACAGAGAGAGAGGGACGAGGGAGGGGTTTTTTCAGTAAAGGGAGATGTGACTACATCTTCAACCAATACCATGCCTGACAGCATAACCCAGATAACCCCGGCAGTCTAGTCCTATGGCAGCATAACTAAGGGAAGGCCTAGAGCCAGCCCTAACTATAAGCTCTATCAAAAAGGAAAGTCTAAGTCTACTCTTGAAGGTGGTGACTGTGTCTGCCTCCCGAACCCAGAAAGGTAGTTTGTTCCACAGAAGAGGAGCTTGATAGCCGAAAGCTCTGGCTCCCTGTCTACTTTTGGAAACTATAGGAACCCACAAGGAACCCAGCATTCTGAGAGCGCAGTGGTCTAGAGGGGTAGTAAGGTACTATGAGTTCTTTTAGATATGATGGTGCCTGGCCATGAAGAGCTTTGTAAGTAAGGAGAAGAATTTTAAATTCTATTCTAGATTTAACAGGTAGCCAATGCAAGGAAGCCAAAATGGGAGAGATGTGATCTCTGATCTTGGTTCCTGTCAGAACACGTGCAGCAGCATTCTGAATTAGCTGCAATGGTCCTAAGAGACTTATTGGGGCAGCCTGATAATAAAGAGTTACAGTAGTCCAGCCTAGAAGTAACAAATGCATGGACTAGTTTTTTCTGCATCCGCTTGGGACAGGATGCGTCTGATTTTGGTAATGTTGCGTAAGTGGAAGAATGCAGTCTTTGAAATTTGTTTTATGTGGGAATTAAAGGCCAAATCCTGATCAAAAATGACTCCAAGATTCTTTACCGGTGGAGCTGGGAGGCCAAGATGATTCCCGTCTAAGGTAGCCAAGTCTCCGGACAAAGAGTTTCTGAGGTGTTTGGGTCCAATTATAAGAACTTCAGTTTTATCCGAGTTCAACATCAGAAATTGGTAGGTCATCCAATTTTTTTATATCCCTAAGCACGCTTGCAGTTTGGCTAAATGATTGGTTTCATCAGCTTGATCGATACATATGATTGGGTGTCGTCAGCATAACAATGGAAATTAATAGAGTGATTCCTAATAATGTTCCATAGGAGGAAGCATATATAGACTGAATAGAAGTGGCCCTAGTCTGAACCTTGTGGTACTCCATGGCAGACTTTGGTATGCATGGAGGATTCATCATTGACGTGGACAAACTGAGTTTGATTAAGTAAATATCGACACTAAACCCAGCTCAGGGCGGTCCTTTGATGCCAATCTGATGTTCCAATTCTCTTGTTAAAATGAATTTGATCTTGGTCTACTGGTGTTCAAATGCAGCACTAAGATCTAACAGGACAAGTACAGAGATGAGTCCTTTGTCTGATGGCTCATTAGGAGATCGTTTGTGACTTTGACTAGTGCGGTCCTCCTGTGCTATGATGGACTCTAAATCCTGACTGAAATCCTTGAATAAACTGTTCTTATGAAGAAATTCACACAGCTGATTAGCCTACAGCTTTCTCAAGTAGCTTAGAAAGAAAGGGAAGGTTTGGATATCGGTCTATAATTGGCTAAGACCTCTGGATCTAGAGTGGGCTTTTTTAAGAAGAGGTTTAATTACAGCTACTTTAAAGGACTGTGGTACATATCCCTGATAATAAAGAACAGATTAATCATATCCCAGTAAAGAAGGGCTGACTAACGGTTAAATATCCTTGAGCAGCCTGGTTGGAATGGGGTCTAGGAGACAGGTTGACGACCTTAGATGAAGAAAATTATCGAAGTTTATTTTTGATGAAGGTCAATGGGAGGAAAAACAGTCCAAATATGTATCAGGTTTTTGCAGCTGATTCCAAACTTGCTGTATCAGAATGCAGATCAGTGCCAGTCGAAGGAAAGGCAGTGATGTATTTTGTCTCTAATAGTTCTAATTTTATCATTAAAGAAGCTCATGAAGTCATTACTAGTTTAGACCCAGAGGAGTAGATGGGTCAATAGAGCTGTGGTTCTCTGTTAGCCTGGCTACAGTTGCTGAAGAGAAACCTGGGGTTGTTCTTGTTTTCCTCTATTAAAGAAGAGTAGTAGGGCTGTTCTGGCATTACGGAGAGCCTTCCTGTAGGTTTTAAGATATCTTGCCAGGAACTAAGCGAGATTCTTCCAGTTTAGTGGCACGCCATTTACGTTCAGAGTTACGTGCCACTTGCTTTAATTTACGGAGTCTGCTGGTTATAACCATGGTGCTAACCTCCTCTGTTTAATTTATCTTCTTTTTCAAGAGGTGCAATAGAGGTCAAGCGCTGTCTGTAATGACCCTGTAGTACTCTCAATACAAGATTGATCTATTTGTAAGGGGCTAATGGAGGGCAGACAAGTCCTCTGCTACATTGAGACATGGCATTGAATTCAATATTGAAGGAATCAATTCCTTGAATTTGGCAACAGCACTGTCAGATAAACATCTGCTGTAAGAGTTTCTACAAAAAGGCTTATAGTCCAGTAATATGAATTCGAAGGTTATTAAAAAATGGTCAGAAAGAAGAGGAATTCTGTGGATAGACTATTAGATGATCAAGTTCAATGCCATATGAGAGAACGAGATCAAGAGTGTGGTTCAGATAATGAGTCGGTTTATTTACACTCTGACAGAAGCCAATTGAATCTAGTAAAGAGATAAATGCAGTACTAAGACTATCATTGTGGTTGTCCACATGAATGTTAAAATCACCTACAATGATTACTTTATCTGTTTTAAGGATCAAGCCTGATGCAAATTCTGCAAATTCAGATAAAAATTCAGAGTAAGGGCCAGGAGCTCTATATATTATAACAAATAGTATTGGCTGTACCATTTTCCATGTTCGGTGAGTGAGGCTAAGAACAAGACTTTCAAATGAATTATAATTTAGTTTAGGATTTAGGATTCAAATATGGCTCCAACTCCACCACCTCGACCATTACTTCGAGGAATATGAGTATTACAATGACTGGGAGGGGTGGATTCATTTAAGCTAACATATTCACCCTCCTGCAGCCAGGTTTCAGTGAGACAAAATAAATCAATATCATAATCAGATATTAATTCATTGACTAAAAGAGCTTTAGAGGACAAGGACCTGATATTCAAGAGTCCACATAAAGAATGTGAACGACTTCATATCAGGATAGTTTTTATCATATCAATCAAGACAGATTTTTTTCAGTTAAATTAACAAAGCTATGTGACTGAAATAGTCTTCTTGTTTTAATACTATTAATAGGTAATTTAAGTTTTTTTTTGTGCTTGGGCTCAGAGCAGAACAGTTTGGTTGATTGTTCTATCATAAACCCAATTTCTATGAACAATGATATCACAATGTTGTATGTTTTGTAACTAATCAAATGAATTTAGATTATTTCAATTATGTAAAGTTGCAATATTGTGATGTAATCACTAATGCAAGACACTAAAACATAACAGGAAATGTAACTCTAACGCATGCCAACAACATTGGGTGCATTGCTAGCAAACTGTTAATATATGTTTTATGAGTGTAAGTCCATATGTTTTCATTGGCCATTTTCATATGTCTGCCAGTGACTGCCAGTTTAACAAATAATCAGGGTTTCATTTGGGGAACAACCACAAGGGTAAGGTGTCATATTAAAAACGTGAAATGAATTTATTCTTACATGCAGTGCTGTTATTTAGCAAACATAATAATAATAATAATAATAATAATAATAATAATAAACTGTAGGTTAACATAGTTACTTTCTTACATTACATACATGCATATCATTAGTATACTGTTTATATCCAGATGAAAGGCTGTAATGGGTACATAAAATGCAGGTAGATAAAATCCACCCAGCAACAGAAGCCCTTGTATTGACAACAAATTCTGTGTATGCCTTTGTCAGTCTGACATAATGTTCATACCATGTAATGTATATTGAATACATTGAAGTTTAATAAGCAGAATAATAGAGTATAGGTGTTTGTAAAGTAAGGAGATAGTTGGAAGTAATTGTGAAATTATTCTTGTTATGTAAGTGCTCACTAGTGTCTTTATCATGCATACATTAATTGTACTCTCCCTTTGGTTTCTTTTTAGATGCCGAGGAAGAAGGGTTTCCGCATGCGTCGTGCGCCGAGGGACAGCAAAGTTAAGGATGCTGCGGTTCCTCTTGCTTGCATTTGTTCTGAGAAGTTGCAGTGTGCTGTTGTGTCAGGGTCAGATGTTCGCAAAAGAGGGCAAAGTGATGTCGATGCATCTTTTACATGTAGTGTTGTTGCTGCAATGAAACATGTGTTTGCTCCTGTGTGTACATGGACACAGACAGATATTGACAACATTTGTGCTGATGGGAAGAAGTTGCAGGCTGTTGCTAATGAAAGTCGTGAGCAAGGTGTGGGTAAAGAGAAGAGTTTGTGTGAGCTGCTTAAACACCTTTATGTGTTTGGCAGAAAGTGGAAGGTAGATATTGGTCTGCCTGTGGATTTGAATTTCATTGAAGAAGAGGTCCCCTTTGCTTTGTATGAAATGTTGCAGGAACATTTGTTGAACACTGGCATGTGTTTGCTACATCTGCAAGAATCGGTCTGTGCTGTCATTCAACACAAAGAGTACTTTGTGATTGTTGATTGTAACACGTGTGATGTGTCTGGCCTTTCATCTGATTTTGGAAGATCAGTGGCAGTTTTTAATTCTTCTTTCAATGATCTCATGATTCACATTTCAAATTTGAAATCTGCGTCAGAGGCAACGTGGTATGCTGTTAGTAGCATTTCTGTAGAAATGCTTGAGTCTGATAGTGTAGTGGTTGTAACTGACAGTGACACAGACCGCAGAGCTTCAGCTGATGTTCAGACCAACAGCTTAACAGAGATCACTACAAATGTGCCATGTGAACATGTAAATTCAGGAGAAGCAGTGTCAATGTCTGTGCAGAGTGTGTCTACAGTAGGACTAAAAGCTAGGACAGACAGTAGAGCCGAATCACAGCTTTCATCAAAGCTTGTGCATCATGGTCCTAGCAGAGCGACCACCACCAGTCTTGGTGTTAAAAAAACATCATCACGTCAGGCTGCCAACTTAAAAACACAGCCAACGCATTGTTCGACAGTGGAAATAAAGAAAAGTGTCAAGGGGTCATTCCATCAGGGGGATCCTTTGTTAAGCAACCCTGGTGTTCAGTGCATGGCTGTATCGTTAGCTTAGCAAAACACAGTGTTCATAGTGTTTTTCAGTGGGAAACGAAAGATTTGGACAGTGTTTTGCTTTTAGGTGATGATTTGTATTCGTCTTTGCACAGTAGTAACATGGTCAGTGGTGGGTCCAGGTTGTTGTGTGTCCCTGATTTGCCTCAGCAGGCAGTCATTGATGGACAGACGTTTGCTTTTGAATATGGTGAATGGGTGACAGGGACAGTTGGCACGGATCAGGGAGCGCTTGTTGATGCAGGTGTAGAAATGTCACTAACAAAAGGGTTAGAATACATGCTTGGCAAATACAACACATGTTTTCTGACGTTGGCAAGCAGTACGTGTGCAGTTATTTGTGAGCATGGTCGCTATGCAGTAGTTGATTCACATGCACGTGGAATGGTCAGTGTACGTGGAAAAAGTGTTGTTGTACATTTGGCAACACTTGAAGATGTTTGCAACTATGTATGCCAGTTGTCTGTTTCACTTGGTGCTGGACAGAGACCTTTTGAGATCGCTGCTGTTTCTGTGACAAATCCTGTCCCAGAGGATCACAGTTCAGAATGTTTGTCTGAGCATGTGGTGTGTGCTGAAGAGAGTGCTGTTTCTGTGACTGTAAAAAATCTTGTCACAGATAACCACAGTTCAGAGTGTTTGTCTGAAAAGAGTGTTACTAGCAGTGGCTCCACTTCAATTATAGAAGGCAGTAGTTCTCTTGTTAATGAGTGATGTTTTAAGCGTAAGAGGTCAAATGTAAACTTTGCACCAAAGAGAAGGAAAGCTTCTGATGTTACTGCTGTGAATGCAGATGTAGAATTTATTTGTGATGTGTCTTCTAAGGGGCTGCAATTTGATCCCGTTGATAAAGAAGTTGCACAAGCTTTGTGCAAACAGTTAAATGTGGAGTTTGAGAAGCAGGATAGACAGGTGTGTTCATCAGTTGGCATGTTGGGAACTCCTTGCATGAGTGACAACATTGTGGCTGATGGTAACTGTTTCTTTCGAGCAGTGTCTCAAGCTGTGTCTGGTACACAAAAAAAATCACATTAAATTGAGACGTGCTGTAGTCAAACATGTAGAAAAGAATGCTGTGCAGTATAAGAGTTTCTTAAGATCTCAGCATTCTTCTGTGGATGAATATCTCAATACATCAAGAATGAGATATGTTGGTAGTTGGGCTACTGAGATTGAAATTCAAGCTACTGCAGATTTGTTAGGTGTGAGTGTTTATACGTATTACAATGATCGCTGGCTGAAGTATTTGTGTAAAAATAAGGCCATGTCTAAGCAAGGGATCTACTTACAGCATGTTAATGGCTGTCATTATGAAGTTGTTGTATGTGTTAATCAGCCTGAGCTACAGAACTGTTATGGTCTCTGCAAAGGTAACTATGAACGCTACAGCAGTAAACGTCAGCGTGCAGTAAGAATTGTATGTCAAAGCCCTGAGTCAAAGAGAAGAAGAACTACTGATTGTGTAAGTGATTGTCGTGTAGATGGTGTGTGCATTGACAATGACATAACAGATGGCAACAGTCGGTATGAAGTTATGGATGACAATGCAACTAAAGTCACATGTAAATACCATCCCTTGCGTTATAAAATGTCACAGCAACTGTGCCAGCAGTTTAATATAGATTTGGTGAAGCCGTATAAAAAGGAAGCTAGTGTACATGGGTCTGCAGGTGGTCTTTGTAAAACTGAAAAAATTATTGATGATGGTAATGGTTTCTTTATTCTTTCTTTTTTGTGTGTCATGTCATTAGTGGATCACAAAAGGCTCATCGCAAGTTGCGCCTCTCTGTGGTGAAACATATGAATGATTACAGTGATATTCACATGAAATTGATAGGGAAAAAATATCTTACATTATCAGAGTATATTAAAGAAGTAAAGATGAACTATGTTGGCAGCTGCATTTCAGAGATAGAAATTCAGGCAACAGCCAATGCTTTAGGTGTAGAGATTTTTATATTTAGTGGTGGGAAGTGGCTGAGTTATTTTCCAGTGACTACAAAGCAGACAGATGAAGGAATTTATCTCTCCAAATGTGCAAATAATCATTTTGAGGCTGTTACTTGTGTTCAGGATAGTGATAGAAATGGGTGCTTTGAGTTGTGTAATGATATTCAGTCATTAGACACTCAGTATATAGCCAGAAAGTCTTGTCAACAGGGTAAGAGTAATACAGTTATCTTAAAATCTAGTGTCAATTATTGTTTCTCAAAGTATTTAAAGACAAAGTTTTCTTCCCAGTGTAAACTAAAATATCAGAGCAATGTGTTGCACACGGAAAAGAAAAAAGACACGTTAAAAAGGCTGTATCATCAAAATATGTTGTTTAAGGAAAAGAAAAGGGAAATGAGTTTGATTCGATATAAAAAAAACAAGGCTATTATTAAAGACAGTCTTAAGTTGAAATACAAAGAGAATGACATGCATAGAGAAATAAGGAAGACGGTGAATAGACTGAAATACCAAGAAGACGATTTGTATAGGCAAAATATGAAAATAAACAAGAATAGGAAATACAGAGAAGATGATTTGTACAGGAACAAAGTGAAATGTGTGCGTAAAAAGAAATACAATGAGGATGATTTGTACAAGACAAATCAGAAAGGCATGTGTAAAAAAAGATACAAAGTAGATGATTTGTATAGGGAGAATATAAAACAACTTTCTAAAACAAAATACAAAGATGATTTGTATAGGGAGAAAATGAAACAACTTTCTAAAACAAAATACAAAGATGATTTGTATAGGGAGAAAATGAAAGACCTTTATAAGAAAAAAATACAAAGAGAATGATGAGTATAGGAAGAGAGTTAAAAGCATTTACACAAAGAAATACCATGAAAATGATTTGTTTCGCGACAAAGCCAAAATAATTTATAAACTAAAATATCACAAAGATTTGTTGTATCAGAATAAAGCCAAAGAATGTAGTAAAATCAAATATAGGGTTAATCTCACGCATAACCAGAGTATTAAAGCTAGGAGTGCAAAAACGTATCGTGGAAGTGCTGAGTTAAGGAAGTGGGTTAGTGGAGGTGTCAGAATTAAAAGGCAGCAGGTGAAAGCACAGGCTGAGGATTTTGATTTCGTCATGGAGCGCTTTTTACACAAGGTTAAAGATGGTCCAGATTTTGTGTGTTGTGTGTGCCATAGGTTGTTGTTCAGACACCAGGTGTTGCAGTGCAGGAGAGATTATTATAGGAAGAAAGCCGGAGTTTGTTTGATTGCAGAAAACTGCATTACCGAAAACTATCTACACTTCTGCAGTACAAATTGTGAAAGCCAGTGTCGTTGGGTAAACACAGCTAGAAGTCAGCTTTGGATCTGTTACACATGTCATTATAAAATTAATAAGGGTGAAGTGCCAGCTGAAAGCATCAAAAACAATTTGGCACTTCACCCTGTTCCACATGAACTGGCATGTTTAAATAAGTTAGAGCAGCATTTGATAGCCCTGCATATTCCCTTTATGAAGATGTTGCCTAAAGGTGGGCAAAATGGAGTGCATGGACCTGTTACGTGTGTTCCAGCAAACATTGTTCAAACGACCAATTTGCTTCCACGTACGTCCATGGATGGGTCTTTATTGCCTGTCAAGCTCAAGCGCAAACTAACTTATAAGGGACATTATGAATATGAGTATGTTGACACAACGCATATTAAGCAGGCACTGCAATATTTAAAGGAAAATAATGTTTATTATAAAGAGGTGAACTTTAATGCAGAGTGGTTCAATGAGTTTTGTAAACCTGATGAAGCAGCTCCAAATGGCGGTGAGATTGATAGTGTTGAGCAGTCAGCTGTGCAAGATGATGAATTTTTGCATGACAGGCAGCAGCACTGTATGTTCCAGGACACCTGCCTGATGCCTGTCGATATTGGTCAGGAGGCACTTGACCAGTATTTTGATGATATATTGAATTTGGCTCCAGCAGAAGGAAACTGTCCTGTGAAGTTTCTCACTGATCGTAGTAATGAAGCCAGATGTTTCCCAGTGTTGTTTCCTAATGGTAGCCCTACATACCATGATGATAGACAGCATCGTTTGACATTGTCACGGTATTTCAATAACAGAATTTTACATGCAGATGGACGCTTTGCACAAAATGTTGAATATATATTTTTTGCTCAATATATGTCTGAGCTTGAACAGGTTGTGTCAAATGTGTCCATTGCATTGAGAAAGGGCAAGGGAAATGGGAAGGGTCACAAAGTGAGTGGTGAGGCCTTCAACACAGAGGAGTCACTGAGGAACCTTTTACAGTTTGATGATGGGTATCGGTTTTTAAAACCAATTAGAGGTACCCCGGCTTTTTGGCAGGGAGCACAGCGTGACTTGCTGGCTTGTGTAAGGCAGCTAGGTATCCCCACGTGGTTTTGTTCCTTTTCTGCAGCTGATATGCGCTGGAAAAACCTTTCTAGCATTTTGAAGCAGGCAGGTAGGACAGACACTGTGGAACAGCTAGAGTGGGCAGATAGGTGTGAGCTTTTGCGCCGTAATCCTGTCACTGCGGCAAGAATGTTTGACTTCCGCTGGCATTGTTTCCTGAGAGAAGTGCTGATGTCTCCAGCAAATCCAATAGGCAAAATAAAGGACTACTTTTATAGGGTGGAGTTCCAGCAGCGTGGCTCCCCACATGTCCATTGCCTGTTTTGGATTGAGAATGCTCCTATTATTGATAAAAACACAGATGCAGAGGTAATTCAGTTAATTGATCGTTATGTGACATGCGAATTACCGTCCAACGATGAAGAATTACTGGACACTGTAACATCTGTGCAGCAGCATTCTAAACGACACGCAAAAACCTGTAAAAAGGGCAAAACTGTGTGTCGTTTCAATTTTCCCAGGCCGCCATCTACACGCACGTTTATTTCTCGCAGTGTCACTGACGAGGAAAACACAAATTCATGTGCGTGTAAGCTCATTAAGGGACAGACGCCAGCACGGTGTGCTTGCAGTTGTAAGGGAAAGGCTAGCTTAGCGAAAATGAAAAAGGAGGATGCATCAAAGAAGCTGTCAGAAATGACAGTCTTAACTTTGAAACCGCTGAGGAATTGTTTCAGTCTGTAGGTGTCAGCCAGGGTCGTTTTGAGGCTGCCTATAACCGTTGTGCTACTAAAACGCAAGTTGTATTGAAGAGGCAGGCTAACGCTGTTTGGATCAATCAATATAGCAAACCCCTCTTGAAGTGTTGGAATGCAAATATTGACATCCAGTTTGTTGTTGATGCGTATGCCTGTGTTGTATATATCATTTCTTATATCTCTAAAGCGGAGAAAGAAATGGGATTATTATTGCAGTGTGCACAACGTGAGGCAGCAAAGGAGGGCAACAGAGATGCAAAGGACAGCCTGAAAAATTTGGGGAGTGTTTATCTCCACAATCGAGATGTGTGTGCTCAGGAGGCTGTTTATAGACTGACAGGCTGGCATCTGAAAGAGTGTTCTCGAAAAGTTGTCTTTGTTCCTGTAGGTGAATACACTGTTAGAATGAGTCTGCCTTTAAAGATTTTACAGCGCAAGGCTTCATCACATGATTTCAGTGCGGACGACATGTGGATGACAAACATTGTGGACAGATACAGGAACAGGCCAGCGAGCGTTGATTTTCGAGACACGTGTTTGGCTTTGTTTGCATCGCAGTATCGCGTTTTGTCAAAAAACGAAACTGCTGTTAATAAGATCAAACTTGGAAACGACTGTGGTTATGTTGTGAAAAGAACCCGCACACAACCTGCAGTAGTGCGTTATGTGCGGTTCTCTGAAACAAAAAACCCAGAATTGTTTTATCAAAGCATTCTGCAGTTGTTTATGCCATATTACACAGAAGGGCAGCTAAAACCTGTAGGCTTTGAAACCTTTCAAGATTTTTATCTGAATGGCCAGGTGAGATGTGTTGACAATTTGGTGCATTCTGTCAAATCTGTGGTTGACAGAAATCGAAGCACATTTGAAGTGGAAAGTGAAGAGTTAGACAATGTTGAGGAGCAAATCAACAATGATGGGATTGTTGAGGATGCCTGGTGTGAGATGTGCCCTGAACAGGAACTAGATAGGTTAGAATGCAGGGAAATACGTAGAGAAGGAACACAGGCCAATGAGGAACAGCCGGAACATATCCCTGACTTGGCTGTTCAGCGAGAGCAGACAGGTCATTTGGAGAAGAGGAATACCATCATGTGCAGAACTGACGCTTTGGCGTTGCTTCGCTCTCTTAATGAGACACAATGGGTATTTTTTTAATCAGCAGGCTCAGGGAAAAAAGCCAGACCCATTCCACATTTTTGTTACAGGTGGTGCTGGCACTGGTAAAAGCCATTTAATAAAGGCTATCCAGTATGAGGCAACAAGGATTTTGGCACCAGTGTCGTCACCCAGACGACATTTGTGTTTTGTTGACTGCTCCAACAGGGATTGCCGCATACAATTTACATGCAACTACTATTCATAGTACATTTAGCATTGGCAAAGATGTTCGCTTACCATACACTCCTCTGGGTGAGGAGAAGCTGAACTCTTTACGTGCAAAATATAGTAGCTTGCAGATTGTAATTATTGATGAAATCTCCATGGTTGATCATAATCTATTGGCTTACATCCATGGAAGATTACGCCAGATTAAACAAATAGGTGACAATTCCCTGTTTGGTAAAATAGCTATCATTGCTGTTGGAGATTTCTTTCAGTTGCCTCCAGTGCGTGGGAAACCACTTTATGTTCAAAATGTTGGTCTTGATTTGTGGTCTGGTGTTTTCAACATTGCAGTGTTAAACACAATTGTTCGGCAAAAAGATGAGCAATTTGCTCAACTGCTGAACAGAGTGAGGACACACTCTAAGGGCACTGCGATGTTGGGTTGTGATGTGCAACTGCTTAAGTCTCGTGCAACCGGTGAAGAGAGCTCTGCTCTACATATTTTTCCGACCAACAGACAAGTCAGTCAACATAATTTGGAATTCCTCATGAAAACATGTCCTGATTATGTCTGTATCAGTGCTCAGGATTATATCAATAGTAAAAAAACAGGCAAGCTTGTGCTGTTAAAGGGTCATCATTCCAAAGCCAGCAATACCTGCTTGGAGGAAGACTTACTTTTGGGGAAAGGAGCCCGTGTCATGTTGTGCAAAAATGTTGATGTTGCTGACGGTTTAGTCAATGGGGTGTGCGGCTCAGCCACAGACATTGTTTATGGAGACAATGATAAAACGTTTCCTCTTAAAGTCTACATCAAGTTTGACAATGCTGACATTGGCAAACTTTGGAGGAAACGCTGTGCACACCCCCCTGGTGTTGACACAGCCTCAGTTGGCATTAATGCCGAAGAGGAACGGGTCACTGGTAAAGGTGGAATGCGACGTCAATTCCCCCTCAAACTTGCTTGGGCCTGTACAGTACATAAAGTGCAGGGCCTTACTATTGATGAGGCTGTAGTGTCGTTAGACAGGGTGTTTGCAGCTGGACAGGCATATGTTGCTTTAAGCCGTGTCAGAAGTTTATCTGGTTTGGTTCTGAAGGATTTTGAACAAAAAGCCATATATTGTAAAGACAGCATTAAAGAGGCACTCAACAGCATGTCCTCATTTTTGATTAACAATATTCAAACATACAAATGTGGAACAAATGCTTTCAGCGTCTTTTTAATGAATGTCCATGGTTTAGGCTGCCATGCAAAAGACCTGGCTTTGTGTGTACAGCATCTGAAGCCTCAGTGTGTTGCTGTTACAGAGACATGGTTGTCTGATAGTCCCTCAGTTGAAACTGTGACCATTGACGGTTATCATTTTCATAGTGTTCCTAGGAATGTGTGTTATAATGACCCCAGACTGTTGGCGATCAAAGCCCAACAACATGGTGGTGTTGGTATGTATACGTCAGACAATTTGCCCTTTGATATTATACAAATGCCATTTGTCAATATCGAATGTCTGCTATACAATTTTACTGCAAACAAAATGTTGGTTGCAGTTGTTTATCGCCCACCGTCGTATCCCATGTCTCTTTTTATAAAGAATCTTGGGAAGTTGCTTGAACATGTGGACTTCACTAAGTGAAACTGTTACTGTCATGGGAGACTTCAATGAAAACCTGGTTGTGTCAAAAACTATTTGCAACTTTATGACACAGAGAGGTTTTGTTCAGCATGTTTCAGAAGCCACAACAGCAAAGGGAACACTAATTGATCATGTGTATGTTAAAACAACACATTCTGATGTGAGCTGTGTAGTGCTGCAAACGTACTTCAGCGACCATGATGCAATTATGTGTGAATTTACATGTGGAACTGATAACAGTGTTGTCAACATAACTGCTAGTTAGTCTTGAGCTGTATTTGGCAAAGGAGGTGGAGAGAGATTCTAATTTCACTATGGATTCTTTATCTCCGCTGAGTCAAATATGGATCTGTATCTATGTTAATCTTTTATGGGAATATATAGTTGTACATCATAGGGTGAGCTGTATTTGGCGACGGAGGCCGAGAGAGAATTTGTCTCACAACAGATTCTTTATCTTTGCTAAGTCAAATATGACTCTATTGCAGTTTCCACACTGCAATATGAAAATATAGCCGTAAAAATATCACAGTGCATGATAGAATGGGCTGTATTTGGCGACGGAGGCCGAGAGAGAATTTGTCTCACAATAGATTCTTTATCTTTGCTAAGTCAAATATGACTCTATTGCAGTTTCCACACTGCAATATGAAAATATAGCCGTAAAAATATCACAGTGCATGATAGAATGGGCTGTATTTGGCGACGGAGGCCGAGAGAGAATTTGTCTCACAACAGATTCTTTATCTTTGCTAAGTCAAATATGACTCTATTGCAGTTTCCACACTGCAGTATAAAAATATAGCCGTAAAAATATCGCAGTATATTCCTAACTTTTTCATACATATTGCATGTTGATGCTTCCATAACAATTAATAGGTTGAGTTGTATTTGACAAATGATACAAACAAAGATTCCGTTTTCTAATGGATACTATAACTCTGCTGATTCAATACAACTCTGCTCTATGTAATGGCACTTTCACTACATGACATAAGTGTCATAAGTAACTCCTAGGACATAATGGCTATATTGTCACCATGTAAACTCATCATAAATATTCTACTAACAATGTTCATAAATATAACATCTTAATATATATGTTATGAAATAATAAGCACTTACATACCTTAAACAGAGCATAAAATACATGTTATATTATATAATCTATATGCTCTTGCAGATTTTGTGTTATTACTGTGTAACCTCAAACATTTATAGGCCCTGCATCACTCATACATTTTTGAGATGGACATAAACTCCCTGTGGTGTACTTGCTTGATGAAAGGTTAATACATAAACCCATATTACTATCAGGTGCAGGACCTTTTCCCTCCCTTTGTTTCCCACTACGTCCCCTTCCCTATGTAGTGTTGTCTGTCTATTTTGTCAGTCTGTGCTTCTGTATACAGGAAGATCATGTGCTCACCTGCCTGCATACCTGCACCACTGAAGCATCAAATACCTGATCATACCTCCAATGTTCTCCTCATCCTCTATGACTGTGTAATGATAAACTGTCATTCTAATTTCTTGCTTATTTTATCCATCTCCATATCCATATATTTATCCATATACTATATCCACATATTTAACATACCTTTCTCTTGCCTATATTCCAGGAACCTGTCAGTATATCGGCATGATGTTCTTCATCTTTGCTCTATCCATGTCCATGGCTCCTGGATTCATCTACAAATATTCACCTCTATCTCCATACATATTACAAATAAGTCATTAACTTGTTCAACATTCAATAAAACACATTGTATCTTAATCAAAACTTAAAGTCTCCTACGTGTTTGTGTTTGTCGACTAAAACATTCAGACCTGAAGCTGAAATCTTTACTGCTGACTGCTTCTTTGATTCTTTTAAGGGTGGCTATGGAGCCATTTTATCACACACAGATCTGAGACTGACATTTCTAGCAAGATTTTACCACTTCTGAATATGTCCAATTTTTGTGAATTTCTGAGAATCACAAGCCCATCAGCAGGTGCTTCATGTTTCCTGTTTAAATGCAGTTTCATGCTTCGTTAAATGTATCTAGGTGGCGCTATTGCTCATCGCAAAAATTCAAATGCAGATGTGTTCAGGTCCGAAATCTCATCAATGCATTGAAATTTGGGGCAGGTCAGACCACGTACGTAAGTTAGAGCAACATTTACAGTCATGGCGAGACGTCTATATTCGCCGCTCCATCACGGCCACCTCCTCTGATGAAAAGTTGAAATTATTTCTCAGATGTCAACACCAAGGCCTTGACAACATCCACACCTAGTTTGAGGTGGATATGCTCAAACACTTTGGAGGAGGCTATCGTCAAGTAAAATATGACACTTCCTGTCGCCAACAGGTGGCGCTGTATCCATAACTGAATATTGTTGTATACATTTGTTCAGGCCTGGACTACAATCAAGCATGTGAAATTTCAGTCTGATTCTACAATGTATGTGTGAGTTAGTCCCACTTCCTGCTCCATGGCGAAACATCAAAATTTGCCACGCTCCCACAGACACGCCGTTTGACCAAAACTAAAAAGCTTCGCAATTTAACATCACTCGTGTCTTCAGACTCTACAGTTTAAATTTGAAGGCAATCTGACCAAATCTCTAGGAGGAGTTTGTTCAAATAAATAAATGGAATATCGAATTCCGCCATGCCGCCACACATGCAGTTTTTTATGGAAATGAAAACGCTTTGCAATTTTGTTTGAGTTTCTTTGTTGATTTTATCGTTTATTACTTAGGCTCCTCATCGGTGCTGGGGCGGTCCACTGCCTCCACTGCTGCTAGCATCTCAACATCAGAGATTTCTGGTCGTAGACAAAAGAAATGACAAGTAGAAAGGAAATTAATTTATCTGCAAAAGGAATTAGCACTTTTTGTGCTAATTCCTTTTGTAGGAACTGTTTTTTTTTTCCAGGGCACGCTGTTGGCGAGCCATTCGCACTGCCACTGTGGTGATCGGGAGGCAGGCTTCTTGTGTTATTCTTAAAAGTTCCCCCCTGCTCACTGTCTGGTCTGCGCAGGAGTACTGTAATGCATGATAAAGAGATAAATGTACATATAAGCAGATATTTAGAAATATATACAGAGCTACTTTGATTTAGTTAGTTTCATTTGTTCAGTGATAGAGTAGTAATTTAAAGTAATTGTATGTGCAATCGATTTTACCCATTGAAATGAATTGAAATGCCACTATCTAAACCCAGATACAGTTTCAGATACATGCATTTGTCTCATAGTAGGAAATGTAAAGGCTAACAGCAGTGAAAAGAGTCAGTCTAAAAATAGACAGTAGAATGCAAGACAGAATTAGGAGAAGAAGTTATTTCGATTGTGATCAGGTCTGCACAGAAAATCAGCCGCGTACCTTAATAACTTTTCAGTTAAGACTGTTGTGGTTGAGGTGCCATTTTAGATTTTAGATTTTATTTTAGAAAACATAGTAGGTATAGGTATACTTACACTCAGAAGTTGGCATGTTTGCCTTATGGCTGTGGCATCAGGGTCGTTGATGCCAGGCAGTTTACTTGGAGAATACATTGTCTACAACAATAGACAAAGAAAACAAGTAATGAAAATTTGTGGGTCAACATTTATGTTTTACTGTATGTGAAATGGGGTTACAATTATTAGCATAGTATATTTATGTGTAGATAATGACAGAAATTAACATGATTTTGGTTTTTGTAATTTATGTAATATAATAAATTGTGATTCATCAAATTTAGTTTTTATAACCCAAAGTCACAAAACACATTTAGCCTCAGAAGGCTTTACAATCTGTACAGGTAGTGACACCCTCTGTCCTTAGACCCTCGGTTCCAGTGAGGAAAAACTTGCCCACAAAAAACCCTTTAACAGAGAAAAAAGGGGGAAGAAACCTCAGGAAGAGCCACAGAGGAGGGATCCCTCTCCCAGGATGGACAGACATGCATGGATGTCACATGTACAGAACAATCAACACAAACATATTGTACAATTACAATGAATGATAAAATGACAATACATTACAATGAATGATAGAATGGTTACAGTAGCAGTGGAACCTGTGGTAGAGATAGAGAGACACAGATGCACCGCAGCAGTAAATCATTAACTAACTATAAACTGTAGTGTAGATATGGTAGCAATAATGACAGTAATAATATAGTATGTAGTGGACATCAGCTGCAGACACGATCCATGAGAACCTGCTGGACAAGAGAGCACAGAAAATCCAGGGAAGAAGTAACATGCATTAATGAGAGGTATGTTTACAGATGGTAGTGGAAATGGTGATGGAGCCCGGCAGTCTAGTCCTATAGCAGCCTACTACTTTCCAAACTTGAAAGTTATTAAAAATGGTGAGATAGAAGAGGATTCTGTGGATAGACTGTTAGATGATCAATTTCAATGCCATATGAGAGAACGAGATTAAGAGTGTGGTTCAGACAATGAGTTGGTTTATTTACACTCTGACAGAAGCCAATTGAATCTAATAAAGAGATACACACAGAACTAAGACTATCTTTGTGGTTGTCCACATGAATATTAAAATCACCTACAACACAGACAGTCTCTATACTAAAGTACTGGGTTGGCAGCTGCACTAAAGGAGGCGCAGAGAAGCGTGTAAGACTGCAGCTCTGCTTCCTGGTCTCAACTCTTGACTGTAAACTTGCCCATATTTCTAGATATGAGAGCTGCTCCATCCAAAGTGGGATGGATGCCGTCTCTCCTAATCAGACCATGTTTTCCCCAGAAAGGGGTCCAATAATCTATGAAGCCCACATCGTTTGCTGGACACCACCTCGACAGCCAGCGGTGAAATGACGACATGCGGCAAAACACACATCACACTGGGCAGGGGTCCAGAGAAAGCTACGGAGTCCGACATCATTTTGCCGTATTCACACACCGATGATACATTAATTTTAGGGACCTCCGATTGGCGCAACTGGGTGTCATTACAGCCGACGTGGATAACAATCTTACTGTATCTACGTTTAGCCTTAGCCAGCAGTTTCAAATTTGACTCGATGTCGCCCGCTCTGGCCCCCAGGATGCATTTGACTATGACCCCCGGTCTCGCTAACTTCACGCTGCCAATAACCAGAGTTTGTTTCTCAGCGGGTGTGTCGCTGAGTGGGGAAAAAAGCGCTCTGACTCGTGAGTGGTTGCTATCATAACCGTTACGCTGCTCCAGTGACCCAGACGTTACCGAGAGTATCATTTCTCAAAATAAAAGTTTTTTCAAAATAAAAGATCCTCCAGACTCAGATAATACATAAAACAGAAATAATTAATTATTTCTTATGCGGGCCGGTATCAATTGATCGACGGACCAGTACCGGTTCGCGGCCCGGTGGTTGGGGACAACTGAATGATAATCACTAATGTCAAAAATATACGAAAATCTGTTTAGGTGAGCAGAGCAGAGAGCACCGTGGCAGTAACACCAATAACCCGAAATGACACAATACGCTTACCGTAAAACACATCCATGCAGGTAGTCCATATGTATTTCTTTAAGGCATATACAATAGATGAGTGGGAAAATGCAGCAGTAGTAGCAGTTTAAAGAAATAGTAAGTAAAAAGACAGAGGAACTTATAATAAAGAAATAATTTGCAGTACTGAGAAAGTAGTGGAAAAGAAAGTTGCAGTTACTCACCCTTTGCGAAGTCTGGAGGTCGAAGTGGCGAACAAATTGCCGGTGGGAATGAATGGATATAGTAAGGTATTTGAGGGTTCGGGTGGTGTAGCAAGGATTGTAATTGGCCAGTAATTTGAATAGATACAAACTGACTAATGAAGAGCCAGGTACTGTGTAGAGGTCTGCATTGGGATTGGATCCCAGGCGAACGCGGTAACGGTCAGAAATTCATACATAGCAAAATTTATTTTGCTATGTTTACAGAGTATCACGTGCACAATATCAAGTCCAAGTTAACCCTTTGGGGTCTATGATCACGCCAGCGTGATCAGATCGCATGATGTGTACCAAGCGCTGTAAAAAAAAAAAAAAAAAAAACTAATCATGAATATTCGCACCTTTTGTTTTATTTACCGCTGTACTGTGAACGTTATAAAACCGTCTGATATATAAATAACGTGATATATATTTAGGTAGGTTTATGTGTACAGAAGAGCAGGGCTGAACTGATAAATAAAGAGAGCATTTTGTTGTCTCCTTTATCTGAACTCTCATACTCAATTCAAGGAGATGGATATATTCATTTTCCTAGTGTTTATTTTATATTATCTATGTTTATTTCTAGTTCTATGTATTTATTTATTGCTTGTAAGGGTTTTTTTTGTAACGTATTCAAGGTCAAAGGGAAAAATAATTATCAAATCATATAGATGAAGACACCAAGCATGGATATGGCAAACAATTTTTTTAAATGTAGAATATAAAGGCAAAATCAAAAGTAAAAACAAAAATGGGCTCAGACGAAAAATGGACTCAGACCCCAAAGGGTTTTAAGCATGACGGCAGAAATGCCAGAGGAATTTTTTGAAAAACGAAGAGTTTGTCTTTGCCCTCCACACTAAGATGCAGTCCATCTCTACTAAAAAGTTGCGTGAGGACGGCCCCCCCTGACAGAAACAATTTGTTTGTTTGTTTTCAGTGACGTCCCAACAGACTGTCTAAAACCTGAACATAGTCTCTGTGATATCCCCACAGATTGTCTAAAACCTGAACATAGTCTCTGTGACGTCCCAGCAGACTGTCTAAAATCTGAATGTAGTCTCTGTGACGTCCCCACAGACTCTCTAAAACCTGAACGTAGTTTCAGTTACGTCCCAACAGACTGTCTAAAACCTGAACATAGTCTCTGTGACGTCCCCGCAGACTGTCTAAAACCTGGATGTAGTCTCTGTGACGTCCCAACATACTGTCTAAAACCTGAATGTAGTTTCAGTGACGTCCCAACAGACTGTCTAAAACCTGGACGTAGTCCCAGTGACGTCCCAACATACTGTCTAAAACCTGAATGTAGTCTCTGTGACGTCCCAACATACTGTCTAAAACCTGAATGTAGTCTCTGTGACGTCCCCACAGACTGTCTAAAACCTGAACGTAGTTTCAGTGACGTCCCAACATACTGTCTAAAACCTGAACATAGTCTCTGTGACGTCTCCACAGACTGTCTAAAACCTGAACATAGTCTCTGTGACGTCCCCACAGACCGTCTAAAACCTGAATGTAGTCTCCGTGACGTCCCCACTGACCGTCTAAAACCTGGACATAGTCTCTGTGACTTTCTCACAGACTGTCTCAAACCAGAATGTAGTCTCTGTGACGTCCCCGCTGACACGCAGACTACGTCCAGGTTTTAGACAGTCTGTGGGGATGTCAAGGAGCCTACATCCAGGTGCTCTACCAACTGAGCTAAGTGCTTGTCTGTCTCTTCTGGGCAGTGATTCTGTTTCGGACACAGTTTTTGACATCTGTCCATGTGCGCCCCTTTAGTGCCAGTGTTTCAAATTGCAGGCAAAGCATGCAGTCACGTTTGGCAGGAAGAGTGAACGTTTTGATGAACTTCATCATGTGTTTTTCAACAGCATGAACTTCTCTTGCTTCCCATTTCCGCCTTTGTTTTCCTGCTGGTTCTGTGAAGAAAACAATAAATGCAACCTTATATAGTAATACTGTGAAACATGCAGATAAAGCCATATTTTTTTACCCCAGTACCAGCATTTTGTAGTATATTGGCAGAGTTTTCATTCAATTTAAATCTCTTTTCATGGCATTCTACCAGTTTTCGTGTCATTTCTGTCTGAGTTGTCCTAACATTTTACCAGAACTTTAGTGGCAATTCCATCAAAGTTTTTGTGACATTTTGATTAGTTGTCATAAAAGTTTTCCTGATATATTACAGAGGGGCAGTGCCACAACACAAGGAATATTAATTATATTAGGTCAAAGCAATGATTATGCTGTTAAGTCTAAGATATGTTTTTACAGACTGGCCTTCCATTTTGAATGCTGCTTTTACTGCAGACTAATGTAGAAGAAGAGAATATGAAGAGAATTATGAAATTTCTGGATTATTTGCAAACTTTGATTGTATTAAAGGATACCCTGCTGAAATGCCATGTTCAAGTTCACACAAAATAAAAGTAAGAAAAATGTTCTTATGCAAAAGAGAAACAAGAATCATATCACAAAGGAGGATCAAATTCTAAATTTCATACTTCGAACATCTATGATATTTCCTAAGATTTGAATGCAGCCGGTTCACATGGGATCAGCTGTGCTGCAGCAGCACGCGTCGATGACATCATCCCAAGTGAACTGGGTGTAGAAAGCCTCAATAACAACAGCCACAACGCTCTGAGCTAGCAGGGCAGTACGCGTTCATTCCTTCATTCGTCTTAAAGTATGAAGGAATGTATTCGCCTTAAGTATTGAAATAAAGACATTTAATGCCTTATTTAGAGGCTGTATTGTCGCTGCCCTTGCACTCCCGTTATATGGATATACGCGGATCTCGAGTGATCTAAACAGCGTCTGAAGGACTCCGACTTTCACCAAAACATTATCAATGAGTAGATGGACGTATCCTATGCTAGAAATAAGGTTCAGGTTGAAAAAAACTGAACCATCCCTTTTAGTTAAGTCATTTCCAAACAAAGTGGTTTAGAGGGTAGCAGATGTGAAAATTAGACAAACAATACTTTAACATAATATAATAAACATAATAAAAATAAATGCCGTGTCCTATAAAACACGACTAGCCATCTTCAACATGGCCCCATAATTTCTGGTTTATGATGGCTGACATGTTCCTCTAAAAGGTAAACTGGCTGAGGCACCGATGCATAAGACTGTCCATACAACTGGGGACATTTAACACACATACACACATTTTACCTCCACCAAAATGGGGACACTCACGTGACTGGACCCTCTTGCAATCAATATGTATGTATATATAAGCCAACAATAACTATTTTGCTCGCTACAAATACCTACACACATACTATCTGAGCCAAACTCAGGACAGAGAGACAAGTGAACACAGACAATTGCTACTTGGGCAAGAGAAACACATTGGATTACAATGTGAACTCATACATCCACTGATCAGGTGGTGACCTCAGCGTAAACCAAGGGACAAAACAAAGTGACGAACTATGATCGATAGGTAACAGTTCACATTAGCATGCAGCTTGGACATTGTAGATTTCATGCATTCAGAAGCAGGCCAAAGGATGTGCTGCTAGAACAGTTGATAATTATGCAAGTCTAAGTACATTGAAGAACTTGTCATGTGACTGATAATGAGTTTTGCTGACATCTGAGTTGAGTCTTGGTTAAATTATGAGTTGGTGTGGTCTACTTCCCAAGATGCAGGTGTACATAAGGATTAGAACAAGCTTTGTATGTGGGGGAAATAACATTTTTAAGAAAGTATGTGTGAGTTTGTGTTTTAAAGGACAGCATCCTCATACAGAGGTGCAAAATCAGTTGAACTCTGTTTGTCTTTGTTGTTGCAAAGTCACATACCTAATTTTCTCTCCGGGGGACAATGCTTCCAAGACAGGAACCACAGACTGATGGCTGCTATTTAAGTTGTCATCCACTGATGGTGTGGCCAGAGGAGAAGTGTAAATCTGCATGTATATACAAATGATTGAAGCCCCATCGATCAGTTTTGTGTTTGCTGTCCAGTGAATAAAGGTAGTGTAAGATGAATGCATACTTTGAGGTCCAAATATCAGAGGAAGAATGATGAATTTTAATTGTGAACACTGTTTATGTACCAAACAGTAATGATGGCTGACATGTTCCTCTAAAAGGTAAACTGGCTGAGGCACCGATGCCAAAGACTGTCCATACAACTGGGGACTGGGTTTCTTCCACCCTTTTTCCCTGTTAAAGGGTTTTTGTGGGCAAGTTTTTCCTCACTTGAACCGAGGGTCTAAGGACAGAGGGTGTCACTCCCTGTACAGATTGTAAAGCCCTCTGAGGCAAATGTACTTTGTGACTTTGGGCTATACAAATAAAATTGATTTGATTTGATTTGACATTTAACACACATACACATATTCTACCTCCACCAAAATGGGGACACTCACATGACAAATCATTTCACAGACTCCTGTTGCATTTCCTTCTGCATTTTACATTAGAAAAATATGTGTTATGAGTTATCTTACCTGTTTGTGCCAAGGCCAGTCTGAATCACCATAACTGTAGGTAACTTCTTCCCCTGGTACAATGTCTCTAACCGCAAAGAGACAGAAGTGTGGCATGTTGTCCACTTGAAGTACCTGCATTTTGCAGTTTGGATTTCTGTGCTCATCGTTCACCAGTCTCCCAAGTGACTGGTCCTCCAGAGATGCATCAAGACTATTTAGGAAAGAATGCACAATTAATGCACAACAAAAATAATTTTCTATTTTAACTGGATGTAGTGTTGAATAGTGTCAGTTTAAATAAAACCACACATGGATTGGAAAAAGTGAGAAGAAGGGGTAGTCACATCAAACAGCCAAGAAAAGTAAGTAAGGCTGGTTGTAGTCACTTGTATAAAAGCTAGTACTGACTCACTGCAGTTTGTTAGGAGCTCAATTGTAAGAGAACTATAAGTAGATAGTGTCTGTGTTTAAAATCACACACTAGTGTACTGCCTACACAACAGTTAAATACAAAAATACAGACTGTCCATACTGTATACTTCTAAATATATTCAAGCAAAAAGGTCATATGACTGCATCACATAACTGATGGCTGGTCTGACACAACCCCCGACTCTCACATCTCCAAAACATTGCAGCAAAACATAGGCTACTTTGTGTAGTGTTTATTAAAGCTGTACAATTAAAACACTAGACATCATCTGGACAATGCAGCATCATAAAACACACAGAGTATCGAGTTACTGTGCCACAGTGACTGTGACTTTCACAATAGAAACATAGGGGGATTATTGGAAAGAGAAGGATGTGGAGAAACACCCCTAATTTCCCAAAACATTAATTGGAACTTACTGAGCTTAAATTACAATTGAACATAGACCATATGGCCTATTTAGTGTTACTTACCACCAAGATCTCCCTTTCCACTTAAATTCAAAGAGGTATGTTGCCTCAGTCTCAGTGTAGGTCTCAAAGACAGGAGGACTGTCTGGAGGAAAAAGTTTCCCTCTGTGTTCTAACACAAAATCTCCATTTCTGAACGCCGAAGCAAAAACACCTCGCCCTTTAAGAGAAAATGAAAAACAAGTATGTTAATGTTATGTTTATGATTCAACCAGACCAGTGGTCCATCTTTCACACTGAAGCTCATATTTCAGCAAAATTAATAATGAATGAAAAGAATACAAGGCAGATGAAGACTGACCTTTGTAAGAGTTCACAAACTCTGATCTAAGACCCGCTTTGTCAGTCTTAAGTCTGATGTGCTTTTCCGCATCATGATGGGGTTTTATCCGCAGCTTTCTTTTAGAAACATCAGCCATTGTTTAATCTGTTTAGATAATAAGAGTTTTATGTATCATATTTTTATTGGTCAACCAATTCAAGTGATATCTATATAATATAATATATAAGTCAGTTATATCTACTTTTTTAAATGGACTACATCAAACTCTGAGTCACTGTAAAACTATTTGACTTCACATACACAGAGTATATATTTGTCAAGGTTCATAAAGACCAGGACAAGTCACATTCAAGGATGTTCAAGTCATGTATTGTAAAAATTCATCACAAATATGCAAATGTATCTGTATGCAATACAGTGCAGGGCTACAGAAACAATGTTTAATTCCACATTTTTTCCCTGTTAAAAGGGTTTTTTGTGGGCAAGTTTTTCCTCACTGGAACCGAGGGTCTAAGGGAAGAGGGTGTCACTCCCTGTACAGACTGTAAAGCCCTCTGAGGCAAAATGTGTTTTGTGACTTTGGGCTATACAAATAAGTCTAACTGAATCATTTTACCATCTATTGTCATCCCATCACAAATAGCCTTTGCACCTGTCCTTTCCCTCTAAAATAATGTTAAAATGAATGTCATTGAACAGAGCTGCCCTGCGTCAGTACTGAGCGGCATGCTACACATTTTAGCAAGTTTAGCTAACTTTAGCTAGCATGGCAAAACAATGCAAATTAGGAATAATTAATGTATTTAGCAAGTAGAAAGTTATCTATAACTCGCTGAATTGTGTGTGAATATGTTGTATAAAAGTGCTAATGCTCTACAGTGACTTCAGACACACATAATTTACCTGTCGTTGTTGTGTCTAACTCCGTGTGTATGGTTAATAGCGGGAATCTGTCTGCCGCCTCTTTTGCATCATACCAACTATGGGAGTGGGAGAGGGGTGATTTTGAAGTGTGCTTTATATAATGTTAGTGGGAAATACATCATACAATAGATTTTAAACATTATTTATTACTACTATGGTCACTGGTCACTACCCAAAGCTCGTGACCATAGGTGAGGGTAGGAACGTAGATTGACCGGTAAATCGAGAGCTTCGCCTTTCGGCTCAGCTCCCTCTTCGCCACGACGGACCGGCGCAGAGTCCGCATCACTGCAGAAGCCGCACCGATCCGCCTGTCAATCTCCCGTTCCGTCCTTCCCTCACTCGTGAACAAGACCCCGAGATACTTGAACTCCTCCACTTGAGGAAGGATCTCAACCCCGACCTGGAGACTGCACTCCACCCTTTTCCGGCTGAGAACCATGGCCTCGGATTTAGAGGTGCTGATTCTCATCCCAGCCGCTTCACATTCGGCTGCGAACCGCTCCAGAGAGAGCTGAAGGTCACGATCCGATGAAGCCAACAGGACCAGGTCATCCGCAAAAAGCAGCGACCCAATCCTGAGGCCACCGAATCGTAGCCCCTCAACGCCCTGACTGCGCCTAGAAATTCTGTCCATAAAGGTTATGAACAGAATCGGTGACAAAGGGCAGCCCTGGCGGAGTCCAACTCTCACAGGAAACAAGTCCGACTTACTGCCGGCGATGCGAACCAGGCTCTGACACTGAGAGTACAGGGACCGGACACCCCGTATTAACGGGTCCGGGACCCCATACTCCCGGAGCACCCCCCACAGCGTTTCCCGGGGGACACGGTCGAATGCCTTCTCCAAGTCCACAAAGCACATGTAGACTGGTTGGGCAAACTCCCATGCACCCTCCAGGACCGTGCTGAGGGTATAGAGCTGGTCCACAGTTCCACGACCAGGACGAAAACCACACTGCTCCTCTTGGATCCGAGGTTCGACAATCTTGCGGACCCTCCTCTCCAGGACCCCCGAAAAGACCTTCCCAGGGAGGCTGAGAAGTGTGATCCCCCTATAGTTGGAACACACCCTCCGGTCCCCCTTTTTGAAGAGGGGAACCACCACCCCGGTCTGCCAGTCCAGAGGCACTGTCCCCGATGTCCACGCAATGTTGCAGAGACGTGTCAACCAAGACAGCCCCACAACATCCAAAGCTTTGAGGAACTCCGGGCGGATCTCATCCACCCCCGGGGCCCTGCCACCGAGGAGCTTTTTGACTACCTCGGCGACTTCAGCCCCAGAGATTGGAGAGCCCACCACAGGGTCCCCCGACTCCGCTTCCTCAGTGGAAGACGTGCTGGTGGGATTGAGGAGGTCTTCGAAGTATTCCTTCCACCGACCCAGGACATCCCCAGTCGAGGTCAGCAGCACCCCGCCCCCACTGAACACAGTGTTGACAATGCACTGCTTCCCCCGCCTGAGCCTCCGGATGGTGGTCCAGAACCTCCTCGAAGCCGTTCGAAAGTCCTTCTCCATGGCCTCACCAAACTCCTCCCACGCCCAAGTTTTTGCCTCTGCAACCGCAGAAGCTGCGTTCCGCTTGGCATGTCGATACCCGTCAGCTGCTTCAGGGGTCCCACAGGCCAAAAAGGTTCTGTAGGCCTCCTTCTTCAGCTTGACGGCATCCCTGACCACCGGTGTCCACCAGCGGGTTCGGGGGCTGCCGCCGCGACAGGCACCGACCACCTTGCGGCCACAGCTCCGGTTGGCCGCCTCGACAATGGAGGCACGGAACAAGGTCCATTCGGACTCAATGTCCCCCACCTCCCCCGGGACATGAGTGAAGCTCTCCCGGAGGTGAGAGTTGAAACTCTTTCTGACAGGGGATTCAGCCAGACGTTCCCAGCAAACCCGCACAGAACGTTTGGGTCTGCCAGGTCTGACCGCCGTCCTCCCCCACCATCGGAGCCAACTCACCACCAGGTGGTGATCAGTTGACAGCTCCGCCCCTCTCTTCACCCGAGTGTCCAAAACACATGGCCGCAAATCCGACGACACAACCACAAAGTCGATCATCGAACTACGGCCGAGGGTGTCCTGGTGCCACGTGCACATATGGACACCCTTGTGTTTGAACATGGTGTTCGTTATGGACAATCCATGACGAGCACAGAAGTCCAACAACAGAACACCACTCGGGTTCAGGTCAGGGGGGCCGTTCCTCCCAATCACGCCACTCCAGGTCTCACTGTCACTGCCCACGTGAGCATTGAAGTCCCCCAGGAGGACGAGGGAATCCCCAGAGGGAGCACTCTCCAGTACCCCCCTCCAAGGTCTCCAAAAAGGGTGGGTACTCTGAACTGCTGTTCGGTGCGTAAGCACAGACAACAGTCAGGACCCGTCCCCCCACCCGAAGGCGAAGGGAGGCTACCCTCTCATCCACTGGGGTAAACCCCAATGTACAGGCGCCAAGCCGGGGGGAAACAAGCATTCCCATCCCCGCTCTGCGCCTCTCACCGGGGGCAACTCCAGAGTGGCAGAGCATCCAACCCCTCTCGAGGATCTGTTGTGTCATACATTATTGTGTGTTGTGTGTTGTTCCACTTCAACAATTAGTCTCTCATCGTTCATGTTGAGACGGCTCCCGTCATAAATAGAAATGCTACGGAATGATAGCCCTGCAGCGCAGAGAGACGCTGCTGAGACGCTCCGCCGCGCGCACTGTGTGCGTGCTCTCATTGATTAGACTTGCAGAGATCAGTTCCGGTGACCGCGGCGCATAGCCAAAATAGCCCACTAAATTTCTCCCAGGCCAGAAGCTAACTACATTACTTAGAATAAACTTATGTCATACCAACAAAACTGTGTAAACACAGTTAAACAGAATTGACTAGCAATACCTATGTTTGCTCTGATTTGATGCTATGAAGTGTGTATTTGCTAAGACACTAAAAACATGTCCAAAGTGTGGCCCGGGGGCCAATCATGTAATGCGGCCCTCAGCTTCATTTTTATAATATATTAGTTATGCCCTGCTAGGATTGTCAAATACTGTATGACTGAAGATTTGTCTTTTATTGTTGACATGATGAAGCATCTGAACCTATAAGGACATAACTGCTGCTGTTATATATCTGTAGATTAGATTAATGACACTAAATATTACTTTCTGAATGATTTTGTTAAAGACGAGCAAAAGTAAAACGTTTTAAACTTAAATGTTAAAAGACTTTGCATTACTCGTAATAAATCATGTTTAGAATGAACATGAGGTTCAGATTTGTATCAACTTCATTCAATTTAACATGTTTATACAATTTATTCTGTGTTATCTGACTCCAGGGGCCTCATGTACAAAGCATGCGTACGCACAAAAAAGGGGCATACGTCCTTTCCCACGCTCACGTTCAAATGTATCAAACGTGAAACAATCGTAGAAATGTGCGTGCCCCACGCCAACTTCATAGCTGTCGTACGCATGTTTCTACAGCTATTGTTCCTTTGGCGACACTTAGAGGTGACGCTGGGAAACTGTTAATAATGTGAAAACAAGTAGTCATCAGAGTGATGTGCACATCAGAGACACACTTATGAACAATTAACACACCCACGTGTTTGCAATTATATAGGTGGATATAAAAGCATGCGTAATGAGATGAAGAAAATGATATTAACAAAGGCAGCGTTAGCGTTGTTAGAGGACCTTCTAAATGATGCAATCCGACGTGAGCGATTTAAGGAACGCGAGGATTTACTTGCAAACCATGATAATTGGCTCATAAGCCGATTTCGGTTACCAAGGCCAGTGTTACCGGAGTTGTGCGCAGAGCTGCGGCCGGCCCGACAGCGCAACGGGGGCCGGCGGGCCGGCTGCCTGACTACGCCGGGGTTCCTGGCAACAGGGGAATTCCAGTGGGAGCTGGCCGATCGGTCAGGAGTGTGCCAGTCAACCCTGAGCCGAGCCATGCCAGCTGTGTGGGACGGAATCATCCGAATGTCTTCCTGGTACATCAGATTCCTGTACAATGCTGTTGAACAGGCCGACATTAAAACGCAATTTGCAGCAAGAGTCGGTTTCCCTGATGTAATCGGAGCTATTGACTGAACACACATTGCTATAAAACCACAGGATGAATTTGTTTATGTTAGTAGGAAACATTTTAATTCCATCAATGTTCAAATCATATGTGATGCGCGAATGCAGCTCACCAACATCGCGGCAAGGTGGCCTGGTTCAACGCACGACTCATTCATTATGACCAACAGCATTGCTGGGAACAGGCTGGAGGCTGCACGGTGCAAGATGGGTGGCCTCTATTCGTTTAATTGTCCTGTATGTAACGCTGGATTACATACGAAACAATTAAACGAATAAACTATTTACTTACCCAGAAGCCACCCATCGCACACCGTGCCAGTCTGCCAGTGCATATTTGGGCATGTGCGCATTCAAACATCATGTTTTTGGTTTTCTTTATTTTCTGCTGGTGAAATTAGAGCTGCAGAGCTTTCTAACAAGCCCTGATTGTCTCCCTGTGTTCAGTATTCCTGTCAGTAAAAGCGGGCGTAAAATGTCAGCCGCAGTGCCACATCTGTCCACACCTGTGTGTGCGCTGCTCGGATCCCACGGCATTTCCAGCCTCACACACACGCTCCCACTCACGTATTTTTTTGGTCATATTTATCCCTGTTGACAGGGTACCAAACAGAATCTCCACTTCATTCACTAGAATCTTTAGCTCAGACTCTGTAAAATTCATTTTCTTTCCTTTGTTCATCGTGTTATCTGATCGGGCGAAAAGGTGAATCTCAGGTCCAGGGCCTATTTAAATAGATTTGCATATGTAAATAGGGGCGTGGACAGGGAGGAGTTACACGTGCGCTGAATTCCACGTTGATTGGCATGTACAAAAGAAACGTGCTTGGATCCATGCAAACGCACACTTTGATACATCTTAATATTTTTGTGCGTACGACAGTTTCCGTGTTTTGGCGTACGCCAAGTTTCAGTAAGAAATCCACGCAAGTATTCGTACATGAGGCCCCAGATGTGAACGAAAGAAGAACTGGTTTTAAGATTTGTTCATGCCTCATTGGTTTAGATTTGGTTATATTGTCATTTTTTTTAAAAAATGGTATTTTTTCATTTTTAAAATGTTAGTATTGTCCCCCAGGCATCTTCACATTGTCAAAGTTTGGACATCCCTGCTCTAGTAAGTACATGGGGATTGCAAGCTACACTGAAAAAAAGAATCCTTTGGATTTACTTGATTTTAATGTGTACATCGGTCCCACATGATAAGAATGTGGATGACTGACACAATTTCTTTCTTTTTCTCAATGAATTATTACTTGTTAAACCAAAATATTTCAATCGTGTCCAGGTATTCAAAATGATCACGTTGAGATAACTTAATTAATTGGTTTGCAGTACCTTTAAAAAAAATTAAGTAGTATGAAAGCGATTTTATCATGTTCAGGATACCTGATTTTCAAATATAACAAACTTGATTTGTTAATGCTAATATTATTTAAATGTATTATGTAAATTAAAAGCAATTTTATTATTTCCTTATAACCCATATTAGGTCTCTAAATGTAACTTGATTTGATAAAGGCAGCCAAATGCACTGTAGACATCAGTTTTGCGTTGTGTGCAAATACAAAAATCAGAACCCATTGCATTGAAAAAATGTACTGTATTCTTGCATAAAAAAACTTTGCAAATCACACACATACAGTAACTTAAGCATTGAAATACAAAGCTGTAACCTAATACCAGTACGATACAAAATACAAACCCCAAATCACTTATTGCTGTACATGCTGTAATTGCTGTACATTCAAAAACTGAAGTTAGTACTGCATCCTCAATAGAAAATTGAGGATTTTTTTTACTGTAAACTAGTAAACCAAGTACGCCACAATCTGAATTGTGGAAGTGACAGCTAGTGTTCACACATACAAATCAGTTACTTCTGTGTAGAAATACAAAGCTGTAATACCAGTAGATTTAAGACAAATAACAAAAATACAAATCAGAAATCACTTACTGAGTACATTCAGAACAGTTAGTACTGCATGCAAGTGCATCCTCAATAGAAAATACAGTAATAAGTATTTTTTACTGCAAACCAGTAAACAAAGTACGCCACAACCTGAATTGTGGAAGTAACAGCTAGTGTTCACACATAAAAATCAGTTACTTCAGCATTGAAATACAAAGCTGTAACCTTTCTTATACCAGTACGACTCAAAATACAAGCCCCAAATCACTTATTGCTGTACATGCTGTAATTGCTGTACATTCAAAAACTGAATAATCAGTACTGCAAAAAGTGCATCCTCAACAGAAAATACAAAATACAGTAATAAAAGTATTTTTTACTGTAAACTAGTAAACCAAGTACGCCACAATCTGAATTGTGGAAGTAACAGCTAGTGTTCACACATACAAATCAGTTACTTCAGCATAGAAATACAAAGCTGTAATACCAGTAGATTTAAGACAAATAACAAAAATACAAATCAGAAATCACTTACTGAGTACATTCAGAACAGTTAGTACTGCATGCAAGTGCATCCTCAATAGAAAATATAAAAAGTTTTTTTTTTTACTGTAAACCAGTAAACAAATTATGCCACATTATGCCTCAGAATTAGGGAAGTGTTCATAAAAAAATAAATTTAAAAAAATTAACCATGACGGTTAACCCTGAGAACACCATTTTACAAATCAAGGTAGTTTAGTCCTGCATCGACTCGTCATGGAGAAATAACAAATTTAAACAAAAAAAAAAAAAAAAGGGTGCAGTGATCACATCAGTGTGACCAGTTCACTGAGAGAGCCTGTTTTTCAGAGCAAGTGCTTTGTTGGAAAGTTTACCTCCATCCAGTTCCATCCAAATCTTTTGGATAACCTCGAAGGTATAGCGGAGGTCAGCAGGGTAGCTAAGGTTGAGCACATACATCAGTCCAAAGAGCATAGCAACTGCTAATGCTACATTATCAAGATGTTGTAACACCTTGATGCCTTCAAGAACAATGCCAATGTCCTCTACATCATCGCTTGAAGCATGTTGTTTGACAACATAGATCCCAACAGTGGTGTCTTCAATGGCCTCATTGATGGTGTTGTTATCCAGGCTCTATACAAAACAGACAAAAAGGTAAGTAAACCAAAGTTGGCCAAGTCAAAACTATTCACCAGGCTCCATCAAGAAAATGAGAAACATAAAACAGTGACACTACTGATCTAGGTAAGGTGAAAGTTAGAATCAAGGCAAATTTACACAAAACATTTAATAAAATGGAAGCATTATCTGTTCCATGAGAAAACACTTTTAATGCAGTCTGAGCCACTTTGTTGCACAGTTACAGATCCATGGCTGTGTATGAACATAGGATTCTCTTTCAGCGCATACACAGATGAGACAGCTGGCGGGCAGTGAGATATTTGCTAAATTTGACAAAAATGCTTGAGAAATGTTCATTCTACCTTTAAGTTAATTTAGCATCGACCAGAAACACTGTATAGCTTTTTGTATGAAACAGTAAGCCACTGATGATGAAATTATAATGAATATTATTTTAATTGATGAATGATTTCTGCACAAGTGATCAAGAATGAGAATAAGAGAAGAGTGGAAGCACTGATTCATATACATACCACATATTCTTGTAGAAGGTTATCTGGATCTTCGCCCATGTAGACACAGACTGCTTTAATGAGCCACTCTCGTCCAGCATCTACATCATCATGACTGAATTAAGACACTAATCTAGAAAATGTCCTTTCAGTGTGTGCCTTAACTTAATATCCAAAACAATGGATTCTTTAAAAAACATTTCTAGGACACTATCACTTACATTAGCGATTTGTGCAGTGAATCTGTTGAGCTTTTCACCTAGCTGTCCTCCTCTCCTTTGGAACAGCCTTGTCAGACTGTCAGAGTGGAGGTCTAGCTGAGACAGGAACTTCGACTGAAGTGGAATGGTGGTGATTCTCTTAAATTCAGCATTGATCTGAAAAAGCACAGAGGAGAATGTCACCATCATACATAAAAGCAGAGCAAGACAGTCAAGGAGGGAGATGACACACATACACATGATGTGCCATTAGGTATAATGGCAATTTGCCAGTGTACACAAGAGAGTGCTTTCAACAGCCAATCCAAGAAAAAACCTTACCTCACTGACTTCAAACAAAGCAGGCCATCTTGCCATGAAATCATCCACCATTGGTGCATCACGAACAACCTCATGTCTTCTATATGCAAAAGTCTTTTCCATCTTGAGTTTCACAGCCTCTCGGTTGTTCCTCTTCTTTACATCCAAGAGTAGAGCTTTCCGCATGGCTTCTAGGCTCTCCTCAGTTTCAGCCAATGGATATGTGGGGCAAAAATTAACTTCCGCTTTCTTTGCCTTTTTGATGCCAAAGGCTGCGCTGCGCTTTCCAACAGGTTTGTTTTTTATTGAGTTCACAGTCACTTCTGGACATCCCAGTTTTCTCAGTTGTGTGCGGTAGTTAGATAGTTTATATTTTAAACTCATCTTCCATCCACCATATCCCGTACTGGACCCCTTCTCAGTCAGACATGGATGTTTCTTGATGAGACTCTGGGCTACTTGTTCCATCTCTTTATCAGTAACATAGACTTTATACTGCACTATTTCCTGCACTAATCCATCAAGGATAGCTGACTTCAACTTGGGATCTGGAATGAGTACAGTGCCATTTTGAACATAGACTAAACTTGCCTGCTGAAGTTTTAATTCTGCATCATAGGAGAATTTAGGTACATGAAACACAGTTGGCCAGGAGGACCGTGAGCTTGTAGACTCATTTGATGACAGTATATCTGTACCCACAAGATCACCTGACAGTGATGAAGAGTCATTTGCTGAGCAAGGACTTGATGCTTGGAGGGGTAGGACTGTAAAGCTCTCATGTTGCATTGTGGGTGTTGACAAATCAATCACTCTTAGAGTCCCTCTGTCCTCCACCTCTGAAACTGAAGTTAGGTTCATAAACTCATTCCCAAACAACGAGTCCATAAACTGAAGTCTGATGTTTCCTTGAAGGTTACACTGTTTTTTGATTTCAGCCATAAGACCTTCAAGAGATTCAGGGAGTCCATGTGCAAGACTCAGCCTCTGAGAGCTGCCATCAGTCAGTAAGATCCTCACGCTCACAGGCATGGCCATCTTCAAAGCCCTTTATTCTGAAGAAACACAAAGAATATTAATCAAAAAAAAAACTCAAATCCAGTATAAAATATAGTAGTATGCTGGGAAGAAATAGAGTAGTCAACTAATATTTATTTAATTTCATACATTTTAGCACTTCAAGGACCTGAGGATATCCTACACAGAATTTTGAAGCTAGGTTAGAACAAATTAACACCCCATGAATTTAAATGTAAGACCTTTTAATCACTAACATTTTAACTGAAATAACAACTCCATGAATTCCAATTTAGAGTTTTTTAATTACTTATTTTTTTATGACTTAATGAATTATTGCACACCACCTTTTATTTCAATATGTCTTTTCAAAGTCACCATGCGAGCTGATCCAATCTTGTAGTCTGCAAGTGGATAATTATCAAGGAGTTCACTGGGTGCCACGAGTGTGAATGTTCTTGTGGGTGATGGACTGAGTTCAAAGGCTCTATAATGTTCTCTATACCAACTACAGAGCTCACTGACAATGTAGAACACACTGTCATGCAAAATGCAGATTTGGTCAATCTCACTAAATTCAGGCAATCCACCTGTTGCTCTGTGAGCCAGTATCAATCCCTTCCTATAGGTTATGCCCTTGGTTGTCACACACTGTGCAAGCTGAACCTCAGATGTGCCTGGGAACTTCTTTCTGATGACTTGTGCCATCTCCTCTCTGAGTAACTCTACTGGTAGAGTGGATACAGCTGAAACCTCTAGGTCTGACTTATTCAGACATGGAGAGCTCAAATGGTAGGCAATCATCATTTGATGCTTTGAGGCTAAGGAGAGAGGCACATTTTTGAAACAGCTTGTATGCCTGATGATTTGCTTAAAAAAGCTGTGTTTAGCCTCAAAGCACATCGTCCACTGTCCGACAACTGGACCAAACAGCCTAATTATTTGGGGGTAGTGCTCCAAATAATGTTGTTTTGGGATAAGCTTGATGTCTGGGAACAGTGTTTGGTACCGCTGCCTGTGCTCTAGGATTTTGCCTTCCAAAAAAGCTAGTGAGTCATCACTATGTACAGGGGCAACAACAAGCTCAGTGATGTCCTTCAGATCCATGAGGATGAGCCATGCAGGCTCATTCTCAGGTACACGAGATCCCACCAAAAAAGGCAAAAACCTGAGCAAACTCCAATTTTCATGGGCGTTTCCACCCACTGTTTTTCTGCTAGAGAAACTCTGTGACACAACATGCGGTTTGTTTGTCCTGTCAGCCCATTTGTAGGGAAACTTCAAAATAGCAGTGTTCAGATCAGCTAATGTGAAATATTTGTTTGAAATGAGCACTGTCAAACAACGAGCAAGTTCCACTGGGATTATACCCTCAAATAAATCATGGGCCAGATCAGGAGGATAACCAAAGATGACATGAAAATGAGACAGATTTTTTGTGAAGACACATTCCCTTTTCACTCCAAAACAACTCGTCCCTGTATCTTTGACTTGTCTGAGATGAGTCTGATGTAGTTCCTTGGTCCTCAGACTAAAAGCACCAGATGCAACAGAATGCAGTTGAATATCACTGCAGCTTCCTGTGCAAAATCTGCAAAAGTATTCTACTGAAAAACTCTGCAAAAATCCTGCAACACTGTGAGCTCCCAGGTTGTCAGCCACTACACTGAATACAGTTCCTTGAAGTGACTCACCTAACAGTGGGACATAAACACCAAGCTCCTCAAGAGTTTTTAGATCCTGTAGAAGAGGTTCAAAGATTTTATCATAACCATAGGTGTTCACATCATCGGTTTTGCACAATACTGACAAGTAGATAGATGACAAAGCCGAATGAGACCCCGGAGGTAAGTTAGCCAATACCCAATAAACAGCACAAAGCTTATGCTTCTTTCGTGAGGTGCCAAGTGGGTTACAAGTTTCAAAGTCATCGACATAAAAATTTAGTATAATCCTTGGCTTTTCTCCAGCAAAGAAACAATTTTCCTTAAAGAGAGAACCATCCCTTGAGGAACTGTACTGATGTGTCACACCAGATTTTGTGCCTTCCTGTCTTTGATGACCCTCAACAACTTTTGTAATGATATCCTCTCTACTTAACAGCTGTTGTAAGGACTTCAATATTGGGACATATTGGAAACTGCGTTTGTTTTTATAATCAAGAATGTATTCAACTGGCTCTATAACCCCAAAGTTATCCTTGTAATACTGCTTACGCAGATAGGCTGTGTAAGTGGCCGCTAGAGCAGTTTGGGGGCTCATTCAGGTTACGGGGTTAGAATCGTTATTCATGTTCCGGGGCAGACGCAGCGCGGCGACACGGAGCGGAGGAAAAAGCAAATCCCCGACATAGAGACCGGCTCGTTATGGTTTTGTTTATGTATTATTTGGAGAATATGCACGGTATGTCATAAACATTTATTGTCTGATGTGTGTTTGTGGTACGTTTGAATGTGAACGGTGTAGGTGGCTGTTAAATATGTTTTATTTTGTTTGTTCCAGCGCACACGAGTGAGCGCTGTAGAGAATGTGGATGCTAACTGCATGTTCGCTAGCAGAGTTTGCACCCTTGGTTGAGCGGAGCAAGGTAAAAGTGTTAAAAGTTATGGCATAGGATATTCTTTTTGTGTGTAAAAGTGTAAAATGTTAAATATGCCAGATATGCAAAAGCCTTATTTTCTTAAATTCTTAGACGGGTGACTTTGTATAAAATGGAAATTGTGTTTTTTGTGAGAATATGTGCATGAAATATTTCATTGCAATTTATGTTTATTTTATTTAGTTTTCACGGTGCCGATCGAGAGGAATAAAATGAAGTGCACCCGTCAGAAAATCTCCACTGTCGTCATTCAATTGCCAAGGGCTGCTACAGGCTGTACTTAGAGAGCCACCTTTTTGTATCGACCTTTGCACTGGATTACCAGAACAAATTGTGTTAACAGTTTCTCTAATTATAAGTTCATCAACAGAGAGGTTTCTCTGATGAAAGATGTCACTCACAATGTCACAAGACAATGGCACAGGGGCAGAACAGATCAAATGATGAAGTTCCCCAAGAAATTCATCTAGAACTGAAGTGGGCACATGGACCAAATGTTCTAACTTCAGCAAAGCAGCGGCAAATCTATGCTCAATGACCTTCTGCAAGTCTTCAGTATGACAATGAGTGTTTGAAGAAATATCAGTATCTGACTGCTCAACACACTCCTCACTGTTTGCTTCTAATTCATTCACAGATGATACCCTTGTACTTATAATTACTTCTGGTTTAAAATCAACCAATGTGTGCTGACAGTACTAGTGAAGAGTTTTTGAATGAAAATGTTATTTTTCCAAAACCTTTGCCTGACATGCATATGCAGTTTTTCAACCAAATATGTGAAGAACAATAAAGAGTCTCCAGAAAGTTGAGGGGAACCTGTCATTCAATAGAAATAGTATTTATGAAGTTATTCTGTCACTCTGCTCTGTGTGCTCCCTGCCCCCTGCACTCTGTTCTATGCAAACCGCTCTCTCTCTGTTGTCCCTCCCGCACAAGACCACAGAGTCCTTTGATTGGCTAGAATATGTCATAGATACCCTCCACTGATTAGTTGAAAAATAAACTAGTCTGCCTAGTAACGTTGTCCATTCGTCGACAGCACATGGAGTCTGCCGAACATCTATTTTTTGATTGGTCGAAGTGTGGGCGCACAAATTTCCGTCTTCAGCGGAATCTCAGGCAAACCGTGAACCCACATCTCTCTATTATAAACCGTTTTGGAGATATTCACAGATATGTAAAACTTTCTTTTTTACTAGACTTTTTGGGCGGATCTGCCCAATCCGTCCCCAGAGGGTATCTCAAGGTAAATGAGGAAGCAAATTTAGGGCTTAAATAAATGTGAGTACCTACCCATTACAGAGCCTTGAGTGTATAAATATGCAAATGGTACGGTGAACCTGTGAAAGAAAATATTTAGCATCAGTCAGGTGTCTAATTTAAAAAAACAAAACCAAAAAAAAAACAAAAAACCCACACACACGCAATACTAAGCATGTGATAAATTAATACAAGCCCTCCTGCCCCACCCGCCATAGTCACAGTCTGGTGCAGAGGCGAAGTTAGATGAAACTCGATCTAACGGCTGCTCTCCAACGGCTGTAGCACTGTGGGCAGCAGCGGGCCTAGGAGTCGCGGGCTCAGCAGAGAAACACACACTAACACTTACTGTCTATAGTAAATGAACTAGCGGGTGTTAGCTAAAGTTCCCCAACATGTTATGGAAGTAGGATATAAGTACAAAGTTAACAGGCTTGATATATTACGTTACTGTTTGACAACATGGCTCAAGTCAACTGCCGCCCAACTTACTCTAACAGAAACATATATAAATTTGAATAACTTACGGTATTTTTTCCCACAACGTTCCGTTAGCGGCGTAGATCCATTACGGTGCGCGGTCTTTTTGAGTCTGTTGGGAAGGCTGAGGGCTGGAGCTCGTAGTGTAGCTCACACTGAACTATAAAGGACCTACAATTATTCCCCTCTCCGGAGAACTTCTCTGGTGGGGCTAGCCGGAGCGAGGCTGGAGGTAATCCAGGTGAAGCAGGATTAACTGGAAGGTTCGGAGGTGCAACAAGTTCAGGCGGTGAACGAGGGAGGGCCTGCCTGATCTGCCGGGCTAATTCCCTCATCTCCGTGGTCATGGCTTTCCTGACTGTTGGCCAGCCCATGCACCCCTCGGGTGAGAGCCGTCAGGTGTTCCTCCTGCTCCATTAGTCGTGCTTCTTGGGAGCGGACCGCCATGGTCAATTGGTTGGAGTTGGCTGGGTCCCTGTCTTGGCCAGTTCGTACTGACATGGGGGGGCTGGAGGCTGAACCCAAATGCACGACTCGTTCACGGTCCTTTATAAAGGGAAAGTCTTTATTGACAAAGTACCAAATGAAAATCACTCTCAAGG